>WHPX01000786.1:0-157500 GCA_011057435.1 Actinia equina | reverse complement strand
TGTGACGTCATCACTTCGGTACTCTATTATAGACAATAACATAATCATATTATGATGAAAATATACACATTACCTTGAATCAACGAACCTTATTTCCATTTTTGATTGGATGTTTTTCCTGCCAATTTGTAGGCGTTGACACCTTCCAGTCCATTTGACTCTGATATGTCATCGGTGGTAGGAGGTGACGAGAAGCCTCGTGCGAGAATGCTTTTACCAGGGTACTACTCACAAGAATGCAATGCACATAAACCCTGCGATAAAGGTAACGAGTTTCTAATATTGTGACATATGTTAAGATATAAAAAGTTTTAAAATTTACCATATTTTCAGTCCCTTTCCATAGTTTAGACAGCAAAACGGCTCCGTCGGCCATGTTTATAGATCTTTCAGTCGTTTATTGTAAAGATGGCATATTTATATATATATTGCCATTAATATCAGCCAACAAATTGCAGCTAAATGAATCTTTTTCTTTTACTACGATTTCAAGGTAAATACTGTCACATGTTTCTTTGTGTACACTGCTTGAAGGAAAATGTGGCTTGCACCCAGAACGGCCAGTGTTGTGCAGGTCAGTGTACTTATGGAAGATGTAAGAAGGATGCTCAGGAGGGTTCGCCTGGAACATTCTGTGATCGTCATGACGACTGTAAAGATCCTGCTGGCACGTGTTGTGTAAGGTAAGCTTGTTTGACGTCATTAGCATTAGCATTAGCATTAGCATTAGCATTAGCATTAGCATTAGCATTAGCATTAGCATTAGCATTAGCATTAGCATTAGCATTAGCATTAGCATTAGCATTAGCATAAGCATTAGCATTAGCATTAGCATTAGCATTAGCATTAGCATTAGCATTAGCATTAGCATTAGCATTAGCATTAGCATTAGCATTAGCATTAGCATTAGCATTAGCATTAGCATTAGCATTAGCATTAGCATTAGCATTAGCATTAGCATTAGCATTAGCATTAGCATTAGCATTAGCATTACATGTAATTTTTATCTATTTAATCATCGCAGAGAACCAGCTATCAATCCACATATATCCGTATGTAAACCACCGTTGGAAGAAAACATGGTATGCGGTCCCATAAACTTTTTCAAGAATGTGTATGTCGGTGCACAAGTACAAAAATCATGTGGGCCATGCAAAGAGGGGCTAATGTGTAAACAAGTCGGGTAAGACAAACATGCAAACATGCTTTATTGTAATGAGTATCAATACCGCCACACAGTTAGCTCGATTGTTGGTCCCAGCCGACCGGAAGAGAAGAAGTTGTGTTTGTAATTACAAGCTGTTAGATTTTGACCGTGATTCAGGTGACTACGCTAATGGTGGTCCCGTTACTATAATCAAAAGAGAATCATGATCAGTTGAATTACAGTCAAGTTATAACCGATTGCTCACAATTCTGCTTTCTACAATTCCTGTATCCTATTCTTAAAAAATTCATTCTAATTTTTCTCATATGTTTTTTTTTTCGTAGCATTTTTGGGGTTCACGAGATATGTGTCAAGGAGGACGACAAGAAATAAACATCAACACGAATCCATGACGTCATTCCATAATTGCTTAAGAATACAATCAAACATGTACATTCAAATTTTAAGGATCCATCGATCAGAATTTTTTGGCAATGACTTCAGTGATTTGACTCTTTCACTTGTGTGATCGTCGCAATCTTTGATGAGCTTCTTCCATACCACAGGGAGTCCAACCTGATAATTTGTGACCTTTTAAAAAAATTACAAATTTGGAATGAAGAATAATATACTTCATAAGACTAAATAAATGGTAAAAGAACCGTATCTTAATTTCCCCCTGTATTTGTTTCTAATTTCTGAAAAACGCTACGTTGGGCTTCCTGTGTACACGGTCTCATCATGTGACACAAAACTGAAAAGTGCATGAATTGCGTTTGTTGGATCATTAACAAATATTATTACTATAACTGATCAATAACCCAGAAAACCCTTTAGGAATCATTCATACTTTTATACAATAAAAAGGGAAGATTGTTTCATCGCTTAACCAAAATTGTGCATTGGATAATGTTCCATCAAATAGCTTTAAATCTGCTTAGGTACTATAGTGTTTATTTGTTTGTTTGTTTGTTTGTTTGTTTCGTTTGTTCGTTTGTTTGTTTGTTTGTTTGTTTGTTTGTTTGTTCGTTCGTTCGTTTGTTTGTTTGTTTGTTTGTTCGTTCGTTCGTTTGTTTGTTTGTTTGTTTGTTTGTTTGTTTGTTTGTTTGTTTGTTTGTTTGTTGTTTGTTTGTTTGTTTGTTTGTTGTTTGTTTGTTTGTTTGTTTGTTTGTTTGTTTGTTTGTTTGTTTGTTTGTTTGTTTGTTTGTTTGTTTGTTTGTTTGTTTGTTTGTTTGTTTGTTTGTTTGTTTGTTTGTTTGTTTGTTTGTTTGTTTGTTTGTTTGTTTGTTTGTTTGTTTGTTTGTTTGTTTTGCTGTACACATCTGTTCAACTTTCGCTTCCGCTTCCTATATGTTTTTTATTATTGGTATCCATCGCAATAAAATTCTTTCGCCTCCAGTAACTCACGTGGAAAAAGGATTTTGCTGAAAAGATTGACGGCTTCGTTTCGGTAGACATCTGCAGGCATAGTGACTAGTGAAACTTAGGGCTGAGGCCTTCTATGTTATGAACTAAGTCCTTCTTGTCTCAATTTGACAGAATATCAAAGCTACAAAGAAATGTAATGTACATTGATAACACGAGATAAAACGTGATCGACAAGGGGTTGATAATATTTAATTAACGCCGATAGACTGATGGCAACTATAGCTAAGTAGTATCTTAATCAAACGCTCGACAAGAATAACAAATATTAGTATGAAAGACATCTTGTTCTTTCGAATTCCATAGCAATCACAATAAGTATATTCAAGGGCTTAAATATAAACTTGTAACTGTCGTTCTATTATTGCCAATGACGAGTGAACTTCCAAATGACTACTAAAGTAGCCAACCACTTAAAGTAAAATTTCTCTTAAAAGGATGAGGAGGTAATATGTCGTTGAAATGGAAAAACTAAAATCGATTAATCAAATAGAACGAATAGGGACTTGAACGAGGGGGCGGGTAACAAAGTGGCATGCAGTCACTTCAACACTTTTAACTTAAATAATGCCTTCAAGGAAAGAAAAAAGAAGTGGTTTTGATTTTATCCCTTTCTTTTAATTGTTAAGTTTTTTTATTGCTTTCATTCTTCCTTTGATTTAAAGGCTTTCATTTCCTTTCCTTTCCTTTCCTACTTAGAACACTAGGCCTTAACCCGAATGACGTTTTATACTCCAAACTACCACCGACAATCCTTTTCAAAATCTCCTTTTATATACGAATGTTAAACCTCCTTTACCTCCGAATACCATGACAATGTGAATAAAAAGAAAGCATAACAGTAAAAAAAAAACAACGGAAAAGGATTTTGGAAGTGTAGGTACAAAACGTTATGCATGATGTTTGAGGTCTGACTATGAATGTTACCATCACATTGCAAACTTTTAACCTCGTGCATTTTTTTATTTACATATCGATATTTTACTTCAAAAATTCGGGATCCTGTAAAAACATGTATTTAGTTAGAATAGCTATCTATTTCTCTGTTGTACTTAACATTCATAAGACAAAGGAAGCAACAACGAGTATATCAATTTAACCTTTCATATACCCATACACCCACTCACAAACAATGTATTTTTTACGCTTTTAACGAGCAAGGATTCCAAACCCAAAATACGGGATGATGCTTGCATAGAACCTTTTGTTTAAAAAATAGAAGGAAAGGAAAGGAAAATATAATGAGCATGTGCAATTGTGGCCTAGTTTGAGTACAAACGTCTTTTATTAATCATTTGTCCGGTAAGGGAATCCAGAATCCACGAAATTTTAGGCTTTGGATCGGGAATCCAGGCCTTGGAAACCTGAATCCAGTTTATGATGGAATCCGGAATCCACCGTTTTGGATTTCCGGAATTACAATGGAATCCGGAATCCGCTACTTTGAAATTCAAAGTCTACACTCAAAAGCTATCGCCCTCGACCTATACTGCACCAGGGACACCTCCCCTGTTATACTGGCAAGTATATCGAATATAATTTTCAAAGAAATGAAGTATCTGAAAATTAACAATATGGAATCCGGAATCCGCAATACGAAAATTTTGGAATCCGGAATCTAGAGCCTTGGAATCCGTAATCCAGAGTCTCGGAATCCGGAATCCAGCGCTTGGAATCCGGTATCCACCATAAGACCGGAGTCCCTTACATGGGGCGAAATCATGCCTTGTTTGTTGTTGTTGCTTTTTTTTTCCAGTCAAACGAATTTCGACAACATCCCTCATGCGTGTACTTCCAACTTCCCGATTGTATCCCTCCCCCAGGCATGCTAATATTCAATCCCCACCTGAAGCTCGTTGAACCTTGCTGATGTGTTGGGGGGTGCGCGAATATTTATTAAAATGTAACTTTCTTTCACAACGCAGTTTTTATTTCATGATGGAGATCATTACTAATCATCATCGATCGCGCCGAAAATGGGCTAGAACTAAACTGACGGTACAAAGGTTGGACGACAAAAATTGCAAAAACGGAGCTGTTCTTCTTAAAGAGCTATAAAATGTAGAGTAAAGGCGAGGAAAAACTGTAAAGAAAATTCTTCTTCCGGAATAAGTATCGTGCGAAATATTATGGGTTGTAGAAAGATTAATAAAACCTTGAATTTCTCACAAGAAAACCCATCAAGGCCCCGTCGAGCACTATGCCGGATAAATTTGAATCCGAATTTTTATTTATTCGGTTATATTAGACCTACCGTCCACAGGGTGAATCCAGAACAATTCTTCAACGAAAACGATTTTTTTCGAATACGGTCTTGAGAGTAGAAAGAACGTTTCGTATCCGATTTGTTTGTTTGTTTGTTTGTTTGTTTGTTTGTTTTTTTTTTTGAATAACAAGTTATGATTGTCATGGGAACATGGCGGGAAGGCTAAAAATTCAACGCGGGCTCAATCTCAGCTTCGATGCATATGCACAGGTTAGCAATGAAGCGTCTTTGCCGCCTCTGATAGGACAAGTGTGGAGGCGAAACATTTTAACCGTTTTTATGTGTTGACGGAAAACGTTTTTTTCGGTTTCGGTGTGAAAGTTGCGGATCCAAATTTATCCGGCATAAGGTGGACGGGGCCTAAGATGCCCAATGTTTGTTGGTAACACATATATAACTTCAAGAAAGAAATTGCCACTATGCTAAGGAATAGGGATAGAAAAATATTCAAATCCAGAGCGCGGGCTGTAGTCCAAAATCATAGAGCAACTCTTATCGATAAGCGCACGGGAAACATTATAAACTAGTAATACAAAGACTGACGGATGCATATTTTGAGCGCGCGGTGCGCGCCGGCTGATATATTCTTTTTCTCTAATTTCTGAGACATAGATTAGCCAGAGTATGGAAAAATGAAAACTGGAGAAGTAAAGGACCTTTATTCATAGAATAAATAACAGCTAAAGAGCCCTTCAAACAAAATATGTCTTAATCAATGAATGCAAAACCGAAAAGATCTAATTAGAAGAATCTAATAATAAAAATCATCATCAACGTATCTGTGTGCGAAAGCATTTAACAGGCCGAAAGATGGAATGTAATCAATCACGACTTAATCAGAAGTCGAAATGATTAATGTACTTCAGTGTCACTAAGTGTAAGATTGGCTTTTATATTCGGATTCCACCTACGATAAGATGTTGTAAAATTTAAAGCTACGAGTTTCAAGTAGAAATCTGAATTCTCTTGCCAAGAAGACAGGATGATTAGCAAATAATTATTTACCATCAGCGGAACTTTGAACTTAAGTCACACATAAACAGAACTCTTGGTTCACTATAGTTTGTCCAAACTGATTGAGCAGCCTTGCAATCAATCTTCGAATAGCCCGTTCAATAGGTTTGTCACGAAGAACCTGTGGCAAGTAAAAGGCATTTTACCAATAATATATTGGCTTGGAAGTATGTTTTCAAGTACACTGAAGAGCATTGATCATATCTGATAATTGAAAGATACCACAGTATGTAGAAATTAAAATTGTAGAGAACTTCAAACCTAATTTACCGCTCTTCATTTTGTCATAATACCACATAACCTTTTTATTTGTCGGAAAGGACCAGCTCACGTTCAATTTTTCTTTTCTTTTTCTTTTTTTATCGTTTATTTTTCAGCTCAATTTTCGTAGTTAATGAAGCTAAAAAGAACAGATTGAATAATTAATCACGAAATATTTCAGCATACCAAAATTATTATGATCTAATTGAAATATTATTTATATATTATTTGAAATTTTACTTTTCTCGTCAACCTCACATTCTTGCTTTAAAATAGTAGTATTTTGTATAAGAAATGACTTTTTTCCATTTGTACGATATTCTAAGATAGCGGTAAGAGTATTGAAATTAATTTCGTTCCCTTAATGAATTTTTCCTCTTCAAGAGCAAAACGATTTTCACCGCTTGCCGCACGCTTATCTTCAATTTGAAGGTTTACTTATTTTGAAAAAGTAGCCGCACTAAAACACTTTTTACCGAGTCCTATAAAATGGATCGTACGCTTACCGCAACTGAAACCGGCTTCTATATGAGACCTTAATTGAATACTTGGCCGCAACCCTAAAGCATTCTTATGAATAGAGTACAGCCTTAGGAAAATGTGAAAAGCTCTTAAAAGTCTTCGATTAAAGCAGTTAGTTATCAAGAATACGCCAATTTCAAATCCGAAGGAGGCAAGCAGGCAGGCAGGCACTGGCCGTAACTTGTCTGCATTATAAGTGAACGTTTCCTGATAAATTAAGTTGTCCTTTTTGAACGTTTATAGTTGGGTAGAAATGGGAATTCTACTATTATTAAGCAGTTGCAGAAATATTAACAAGACACAACACTTTTTTCTCACTAGTGACTTATTTTAAGACATTGGAAACCTCTCGCACAATAGACCGACGCTAATATAGTAACGGAGCTAAAGGGACAGCGACAATAAACTGCCAACCACTTATACCTTTCACAGTAGAGTTGACGCAAGGCTGCCGATGCATAAAAAAGGTTATTCTTCCCTACTTGACATACTATGGGCCCTCGTCAGTCGCACTTCTGCTGCACGTCTGACAGCAATAAGCTCGAACTTGTTAATGAACGCTGTCTTAGAGCTGTCTACTGTCTGCAATTCTTACGGCTATAGTGAACTTTTCATCAGAGCTAAATTAACTACTTTGCAACTTTACTTTACTTATGTAAAAAGTTAAAAACAATCTAGTAGCTCAGAATGTGTTGTAATTATTCAGTTTTTTCGCCTTTTAATTCAGTATAACCTAAGGAACAGTGACTTTCCCTTAGAGTAAAAACTACCATAAAAACATTTAATTAGATTCTTTAGACCTTATCGTAGTCGAAACTATGTAGCAGTATTAGCAACTCTGCTTAGGTAGGAGATTTCTACTCTTGTCTGGTGACTTTGAGGTGGGGGTCTTTTGCCAGTATTAAGAAGGTCATATCTAAACAATTGTATCATTAACTATATTATTATTGCAATCATATTATTATGATTTCTATATGTATTAGCACATTTCATCTTAGGGCTTAATTCCTAGTTGGAGCTGGTGATGTGATTCTTTAGTTTTGGGGTCCCCGGATGGGAGTTACATTTTTATACCATAGTCTTTTTTCTGGTGCATGGCCTGTCTTTTGCCTGTATTTGGGAGAGTCAATTTTTAGAGTGTTTATGTAAACGTTCGTTTGCCTATAATATGTGAATATTATATAATCGTACCCTAAACCATAGTTAATAGAGGGGAATGGTTAGGAAACCTATTGTTATCAGGTCTTTGATCGCTTTGATGTTGAACCGGTCTTGACCGTGCACAATGTTTGATTTATGCTCGTCCAAAATTGCAAAATTAATAAACATAAACTTTGTCTATGGGATTGTTGTAAGGAATATTCAAATATCTCTTATAAATCTTTAAGTATCTTGAACTAGCAGCCAAAAGAAAGATTTTTGTCTGTTCACTCAGCCATTGCCAACAATAGTAAACAATGGTAAAACAAAGGATTGTGCACGGTCACGCTTGAAAAAAGTGAACAAAGACATATAACAATAGGTTTCATAACCATTCCCCTCTATTAATGATGATCAACACATCTATCATCATTCCCCTCTATTAACTATGCCTAAACCTACTATGTACGCGGTGTACGACACCTACATAACTGAGTCGTTATTGGTTGTCTAATAATCGAGTATTAAGTAGTGCAAATAAAAGATTAGATGCGATCAGTAGACTTGATGGCTTGGCTGATATCTGTTCGTCTAAAAAAAATATAGCAATAAACAACATTGAAATATCAATAACTGATTCAAACCATCGTCTTTACCGCTGCCATCCCCCTGTTATCGCTGATTATTTCTTTTTCCTTTCACGGGTGGAAATATTATTGGCCGTTTCTATGCTTACGCATGTTCGTCTGAAAATCCTATCAGGGTATAATAAGCCTGATATAACACGAGGTATAGGTAATGGTAATATTTAATCATGAGTATTTTACAGTCTGGAAATTATTTTAATTTCGTTATCTTTTGATTATAAGCATAAGGTAAAAATTTGCATAACCAAATTTTAACATCATCATCGTCTTCTACCTTCTTCTAGAACTTCTTCCTCCAGGGGAGTACGCCTGGATTTTACTTGCGCGTGGGGGGGGGGGGGGGGATACCCAAAACCCGCTTTCAGAACGTCGTAAGTCGAACGTACGCCCCTGTCCTCTTTCTCTTGCTCTTCTTATTTCTAATTTTTCTTTTTTTTTCTTTTCTTCTTCTTCTATGTTTCTTCCCCTCAGTCTTCCTCAATTTTCAGCTCTTCTCATTGTGATCTTTGTCATTTGTTGTTATCATCTTAATTTTCGTGTCAGCAAAGGTTAATGTCAACATTTCCCCGGCAAAAAATATAATATATCTTACAAAAATAAAATCAATAAATGGAAAATCTAGTTTTAAGATACAGGTATACTTTTCTTAGGGTGTGAAAATAATCCTTTAATAAAGTGATTTTAACCCGGCAATTTAACCCTTTTTATTGGTAAGGCAAAAACCATTAGACTTAAAAAAAGATTAATGATCAAGACGTTTTTAAATTAAATGTTAGTATTTGAAGCTGAATCCTCTCACTATTCTTTGTTTTCTGCACTTGATACAGGAAGAAGAGCTTCTTCAAGTTCGCGGCTAAAATCACGCAGGAAAATTATTCACTCTATTTTGCACTCATATTTTTCGTAAATGCTTTTTACTCTTTTTTCCCTCAAAAAAAAAACAATAATAGCAGCAAGCGAGCAAAAACCCATGGTTTCCATCTTAGAATAATATTGTTTTTATTGGCTTTTCATGACCAGTGGCCTTATGATGATTTGTTTCAGCCTCACCAACTACGCTATTGCTGAAAATTAATCATTAAAGTTGGCGGTTCATTTGTTATTTTGATAAAACAAGAATCGAAAAGCGGCCAATCTTCCTTTAAGGAAGAAGGCCTTGATTGACGACCTCTGAAAAACGAAATATACTTATTTACACACTGTCACGTGGCAAACATTTAGAGAGCCGTGGTTGGTAAAAAAAAAATTAAAATTTGTTATTATTGTTGTCAATGTCTACAATGTTTACATACAAGTAAAAATGAAGAAATAGTCATTGATAAGTCATTAATTGAAGGCTCTAACAAAGCTTGTGCATATATCTGCAAATAAAAAAAGTTCCCTCTAGGCCTCTGTGCCATTTCGTGACACCATGTTTTAGCAGCACGAAATAAAAGAAGAGTTATTGTTTTCATTGGAAACAATACATCACCTATTTCAGTTGACGGAAACAAAACAATCTTCTCCAAGGTTATTGATTTCAGCTTTGCTCGAGGGAGCATCAGAAACGTAAAGGGGGTGGGTGGGTATGGAGTGGGGGAAGGAGCAGCTTCAACATCAACATTTCTGGTTCCCCTGTTTGGCTAAAATGTATTAAAACATGAAACATCATTTATTCAGTTTATTCTATTTTTCAAATTTGATTAAATTAATAAATAATACAATACATTTGCCCCAGAGCTATAGTCTGACGCGTGCGTACTACATCTTATGGCCATATATACAGCAAACACACACTCTAAACACACAAGTCTTTTTTACTTCAATTTCCACGTTATAGAATTCTAGAGCAACTGAAAACTAAACGTGTTTTAAATTTAATAAGTTACCATGATTACCTCATTCTGTTATCAGAATACCATTTAAATAGTGAAACTAAGAGCTAAGCTAGGATTAAAAGTTGTCATAGGAATTTGAAATGAGAATTCTAGAGCAACTGAAAACTAAACGTATTTTAAATTCAATAAGTTACCATGATTACTTCATTCTGTTATCAGAATACCATTTAAATAGTGAAACTAAGAGTTAAGCTAGGATTAAAAGTTGTCATAGGAATTTGAAATGAGAATTCTAGAGCAACTGAAAACTAAAAGTATTTTAAAATCAATAAGTTACCATGATTACCTTATTCTGTTATCAGAATACCATTTAAATAGTGAAACTAAGAGCTAAGCTAGGATTAAAAGTTGTCATAAGAATTTTAAATGAACTTGGTCTTTTTTGGAGCTTAATTATTCGGCCGAGAAAACTCCAGAGAATTTAACTTTCTAATTGTTTTCTTGTTTACCCTTATTTTTGGATTTCAATTTGTTTCTCGTTTATTATCACCTAAATTTTCTCAACAGGCACCATATATTAATACTTGAAACCTTAGCTTTTTCAAAAAACGTTGTCAGTTGGAGATCTGAAATCTGAGAACGAGTAACACGATTCAAATTGTACATTCACTGTCGAACAACGTAGTTTCCTTTACAGATTGGAATATGCATGAGGCATGAGCTTTGAGAAATATGATTTTTCGTATTTTAGCACCAAAACGTTAAATAACAAAAATTCCGTTTAAACTCAGATCCTTCATTCCATCAGATCTCAAACCAAAGACTTTTTTATTTGCATTTGGTTTTGATAGGAAACATTTCAGCTGCACAATTGATACGTATATGTATTTTCCTAGATTATTTTCTTCAACTGCTTCCATGCTTCTTTTGTATCGTTAATAAATTTATCTTTTAGATTCGCTAAGGAATTACGTCCGTTAATTTTCTATGGTCTACCACAAGTATATAGATCAAGTAGAAATAGAGGCTTTTGTTAGACAAATCAGTATGTCAATAAAGAGGGCTGGTTTACATTTTGTGTGTGTGTGTTTATTCGTTTTTTTGTTTTTTGTTTTTGTTTTTGTTTTTTTTTTTCTTACATCTTTCTGCTCTTTTTTGTTGTAACTTTTAGTACCTTTTATTTGTATAATTTATTTCGTTCCTTCTTTTCATTACTATTATATACTACATTCGGTATCAATATATACATTTGTTACTAATACTTTCCAAAGTAACCTCAACAGAGCAATTATTTATCGCTAGCTGTTGTCTCCTCTTCAGTATCACTCAAGCAAGTTATACTGGCTTTGCCAAGTAGCTTTGACACTGTATTGCCGGCCAAGATAAAAACAAATAAATAAATAAATATCTTTATTTATGGTATATTATAGGCTGGAAATCTAGTTGCAGCGCATCAAGCTGTTGAACTCAACATCGTGGCTGCTTGTTGATACAGTGAAGATCTCGATCCAAACGTTTTTCGTCCTACTTGTGTTGATAACTGAATGTTATTGTTTTGGTTGGAGCCTATACTTCGTTGGTGTAGGACATTTAATGGCGTTCTAAGATAGTCTCCTGACGAGTTCCCAATTGACCTCATGCTGCTTAAGAATTGCCTGTAGATTTTTCGAAATGCCGAATTAAAGTCCTCGCATAGTCCTGCGTAAAGAAACGGGTTTATCGCCGAATTGCTATAGGTTAGGAACATTATGAGATAGTGATAGACGAAAGGGATTAGCTCATAGTTGTCTAGCTGGCTAAGAAAACACTTAATTATAAATGGCAACCAGCATATCAGATACACAGAGACGATTTTCGAGAGGCTGATGGCTCCTTTTAGTAGATAATTACGCCTCTTGCGTTCACTTTTTTCCAAGGTGATTTGGTTTTTGGCAATTTTCTTGGCTTGTATTCGGGTAATTCTGAAAATGAGCCCATAAAACACAAAGACGGCTAAAGCCGGCAGAAACCAGTTTACACCAATAGTAAAAAAAATGAAGCCCCTGTCGAAAGTGAAATCACAGAATTGGTAATCAACAGAACTAGGTTGAGAACGCCATCCTAAGACTGGGAGCATTGAGGTGATTCCAGAATAAGCCCAGATAAGAGCTACTACATAGAGTACCTGGTTCTTTACGATTCTCTTGGAGAGGAATGGATAGCAAATGGTCAAGTAACGGTATCCACTGACCGCCATGAGGTTAAGGCAGGAACAAGAGATTATAAAGTAATACACAGTGCACATCATCTCGCATACGAGCAACGAATGAATAAAGATTTTCTTCAAGTGCCATTCCAGTTGTAGAGGAAGAAAAGCAATGAGAAATGTCAAATCCGAAAATGCTAAACTTATCAAGAAAAAATTGATCTTGGTCCTCAGCTTGCGAACCCTGAAGAAAGCAAATAAGATAGCTAGGTTGCCGGCTATTCCAATAATCTCGACGAAAAGATAAAGTGTTGTGAATATATGTACGAGCACGGGGCTCATTTGTTCACCTTCCGTGCTATTGCCAAATCCTTCTTCATTAGTGGACTTCAACGTGGGAGTGAAGTTAAAACCTCGAGATAAACCCGTCATGACTTGATGTTTAACGGACGATCTCACTGCTGACAATTCGCCAAATGGCTTTAAAGCCGATCACCTAGACTTATAAAGGCAATGCACGCCTGCGTTAAATTTGATCACGTGACATACAAACATCCGTCTCTTGAAGTAGCTGTATTTTTAACCCAAGTTTTCTATTTATTCTGTATGTTGTGGGCTATTCGCCTCGTTTTATCTCAAAGGCAATGTCAAGGATTTTTTTCTTAGATGCTTTCCCAAAAAAAAAAAAAAAAAAAAAAAAAGGAAGAAAAACAACAAACCCCCAAAAACGGGAACTTGTTCGGTAAATTTTAGTCTTTTTGTTTTTAAAGATTTATGTCAAAGAGGAATACAACGGAAATGTCCAAAGCTCACCAGAGAAACTTAGAGTGCTTAAACCCTTTTTTTTTTTTTTTTCCATTCGATTTTTAATTATTGTTCGTACAAAGAAATGGCTACGAAGAAGCCGGCTCTTGTCGATTACGCTTCGTGTACCGAACCTGCTTATACCAGAGTTAATATCTGGGAACTAAGAGTGCTTAAATTCTTTTTACCATTCGGTTTTGAATTATCGTTCGTATGTATACAAAGAAATGGCAACAAATAAGACGACTCTTGTCGATTGCGCTTCGTGTACCGAACATGCTTATACCAGAGTTAATATTAACTCTGCTTATACATAACACATTTTTGTAAAAAGCGCAATATCCTTTCGAATAAGTGTAGAGGATTACAGTTTTATGGATCCCGATTTTTTTATATTGGTTTTTCAAAGAGGGGGAAAATTCCGCTTTCATGATTACTTGTCTGAGCCTAAGAGTTTTATTAAATAAGTCATTAATGGTCAGAGAACATGGTTTTTATCTCAAAAACCTGGAGGTAGGATTTAGAATTCGATTCCTGCTTCCTGCAATTAAAACTCCCGTCTGAATCGTGAAAACGTCGATCGACCACTGTTTTTCTCTCGCTGAGGCTTCGATAAACTGGCTTAAAAGATTCCTTTCCAATGGATTAAAGCTTTGAAAAATGACCATGTTTTTTTATAGAATATTAATAAGTAAACTGTCAAAGGAATCGTTCCCTCACGTACTCAAGTGTTGTTGTTGTTTTTTTCTCTCGGTATTTTTCTTACTGCTGGGTAGTTTTTTTCTCGCTCCTCTTAGAGTGGTTCCCCACACTATAGCTCGAACCTTCTATAATTTCAATTATATATCAAGGCTATTATATTTTTTATGAACAATCTTAATTATTTCATATGTTTAACGAAGGTCAGTATTTACTTGAATTTTTGATCAAATACGAGTATACAGGCTAAGCAAATTCTATCAAAATGAAATTCGATATATCATTTTTTGTCATTATATTCCCAACATTTGCATTGCAAACATTAGTCTCAGAGGTTTAACTCGAAGACTAATATCAGGATCCTAACACGTACATGTTGGAGTGACATTGATAGCCTCGACTCATTGATACGGCAAGAAAATTCACCACAACAAGCCTGTATTTCCTACTCTTATGAAAAAATATATAATGATGAACACGTTCGAGTTGTTTGTCAACGGTGAGACGCAACGTGATTAGGTAAGAGCGGTCTGTTACTTTTTGGATGATTCTTTAATTCAGACGATATATAACTTTCCCCGATACGATATCTATTTGCTTATGATTTTTTACCGATATGGGTGCTAGACCTTCCGTTCGCGACCTCATATCATGAATTAAACAAAATGAATCAAAATGGGCCCAAATCATGCAATTTCTAAGTCATTTTTTAATACAAGTTCTATTCTATTCTATTCGTGTTCCCCTCATTGCAAAGAAGTGCATGAAGATAAGGTTTTTCAATGAGCATCAAAGTAGCGAAATACCCAGCCTGATTGTTCGGTGACTCTAATGCTTCTATATCATTCATATGGCAATAATTTTTCAAACTCATTTTTCCTGCCTCACACACAACCTACTTCCATTAAAACGCACTTTGCTGTCTGCCTCTAAGTTATAGGCGTTTTAGAAACATTGACACTGATTAGACGACATGGGAGTACCGTGAAACAAAATGTAAGTACTCCTTCAGTAGGAAATGCTTTCCCTCTCGTTGTTGTTTAAGATTTATATCATGCTGATCGTAAAATGAAGGCGCCTTTGTCCTTTTCATAAAACATCATGTAAATTACAGCCATTTGTTTGGAAGTTTTTAAAAACTCCTACGACTCAAAGCAAAATATTTTGTCCAAGGATAATATTTTAGGTCCTTTTGAATAGTTTAATGTCTATTTATCGTATGCGTATTTTTCTTCGTTTGGTTGTTTTCCAACACTAGCTGTGGCTCCTTTTGGAAAGTCTTACAAGCAAGTATGACACTTTAAACGACTCCTATGATAATTCGGTAAAAAAAAAAACATTTTGACATGATAAATCTTAAGCACTATACTTTTTTGAAATATATATCTATCAATCACAAGAATTTGATTTATCTCTACACCGTTTAAATAAGTGTTTCTTTTTTTTATTTCTTCGATGAAACTTATGTTTATGATCAAATTGTTTAAAGTCGAATCCTTATTGAGCTATTTTAGCAGGTCTACGATTACTTTTTTTTAGCTTAGTGCATAACAGCAAAGATAATATACATATATATTTAATTACACTTGTTTATTCGCTGAACACTGACACCATGGATAAAATAGCAGAAAGGTAAAAACAGAAATGCAAGATTGAGATGCTCTAAAATATCGACAATGGTTTATTTTTTATTTATTCATCGACAGGCTTTTAAATTTTTTTTTAATTTCAACTTTTGCCAGCTGTTGATTAGGCTCAAACCTGCTAAGATTTGGAGAGTTTGATTAGGGTTGGTGCCGTATGGAGACCTGGATACTAGCTATATGCTTATTTCCTAAATTGCTCACAGAAGCAAGGATCAAACACGCCAAAAACCTTAGTATTCAATTAAACCAATTTAGCATGGTGTTTCTTTTAAGTACTGTTTTTCATTGTAAACACCATGTTTTTACGACTCAGATCTAGATGGGGGAAAATATGAAAACCTCATGCTGCAAAAAAAAAAAGCTTTTTTTCCGTTGAAAAAAACTTAGATTTCCTTATTTTCACAGAACAAAAAGTAATCGCTGGGTGTCTACAGCCCTCTTTAAATCAGGCTGCGGTTTGCCTATCAGATGGCAAAATTCTAACGACTATCTTATCTTTGGCAAATCATTATATACTTAAAGTGAACGACTATTTTTGGGGTCAGCAAGATTGATTTTCTTCCAAATTGTCTATCATTTGAGATCCATAAGTCATCTATACATTTGAAAAGATAAATATATATCAAACGTACTATCTATCAATTTCCATGCATGCAAATACCATCCTTTCGTTTATCCACCCGTCTATCCACTCCAACTCCATACATTGCATTCCTCCCCTTTCACCCACCCATTAAACAACGCTATATAGTAATCCATTCCCTTTAGTTCATTTTATTTACTCCATCTTCTTTTGTAACCACTGTTTTTTTTTTTTTTTTTTTGTTGTTGCATATTTGCATTTTTGCATTCTCGCTCTCTCTCTCCCTCTCTCTCTCTTCTCTCTTCTATTTATCTCTCTGACTGTTTTTCTTTCTATCCAATTCTCCGATTCTCTATCTCTTTTTATCTTTCTATGTTTAAGAAATTAACAATACTAACTGGCACACGCTTGTCTCTGCTGTACTGTGATATAAAAATACTGTGAGCTATAAAGCAGGAGAGCAACACGTTTAGAAACTCGAGGTGTAGCCAAGAGTTTTTCTTGCTTCGCAAGTGTTCTATAACTCCCGGAGTGTATATATCAAATTACGGAGACATAAGCTGCCTTTTTATATTGGTTTCATGAAATATTTTTGAACGGTTTTGTGAGAGTGTGTGTCTGTCCTCTAATATAAAATATTTGATCATGAGATATAACGCGCTCGCTGATTGGCTGAATTGGCTCGCGCAAAGTTATTCAAAAATATTATATAAAAGTAATATAAAACGGTTCCTCATGTCTCTGCACTGTGATCTACTAAAGACTTTGGGAGCTGTAGAGCACTCGAGAAGCCGAAGTAACAATTGGCTACGCCTCGTGTTCCTAAGCTTGCTTCACTCGTGCTCTACAGCACTCAGCGTATTTATATCAAACAACCAGAACTGATACTGGTCAAAGAATATTTCTATTTAAGGATAATCAGCTTATAGCTCTGATGAAAAGATGATCGATTTGAATAAACAGAAAGTTAATGGATGAAAAGCTAGCGCTGAACGAAATGAGTTTTGCGACGAAATTTAATCACAGCTTATGTATGATTTCAGTTTGCAGATTACTGTACAAAAAAAGTAGGCATTATACGTCACTAATTACTTATACATCGATATTTATCTAATAAATCTTAATCATCGCCTACGTTTACGAACCAAGAGATAAATTAATAGAACTATTAAAGTAGTGGCAATGTATTGAAGTCACATCCTTGATAGTAGAATTATTACGTCTTTAATTGTTGTCTAACTGAGTTTCCCACTTTCTGCGCGTAAAGGTCCGATATCATTTATCTTATCTCCCTGTATTTACATGAACATTTTAAAATCCTCTAATGTGCAGATTGCAGGGAAATACAAACTAATACTTTGTAAATAATCTTTTCATTTTTCAGTATGATGCAAAAAGTAGACAACATTAAGGATGTCTTTAAGTTATCTTTTTTGGCGTGCCTCGGGCTCAGTTATAGGCCCCCTTGATGTAAAATAACGGTTGCGGTCAGAGATATAGGAAGTAGGAAATCTGAGGGGTCTTTAATCAATACGTTCTATTGTATTATATATGTTTTTGTCAACCTCAATCCTTCAGATTGCTAAAGATTAAGGCCTTATCTTCATAATACGATTTATTTTCTCAGCGCTGAACACGAGAAAGACATCAATTGCACCGTATCTATAGGTTAGAGCGTTGGCGCTCATACTATTAGGTTAAGACGCTTTGAAAATATCCTACAGCATTTTATGAAACCTACTTATATAATGTTTTTATTGCGTTTTTTCTTTGGCAAAACGCTACGAAACAACTTCACTTCAGGGAATATTTCCGTAAACAATGTTTATGGTATATACTAAAGGTTGTCTAGCTTTTAAAGAGCAACAAGGTTCGGCGCGAGTAATAATGGAAACGATGCCTCTGCGGAAGCGAGAACGCTTGCATGTATTCCTTTTGATTGAAGGGAAAATTTCAATATATTAAGAGAAACTAATCATAGATCGTGACGTAAGTGGTGTAATGTATACAATATAATTATGTGCTAAAGAAGCAGCAGTCTGAATTCTCCCTAGCTGTGTGACGTTTAATAACCTACGAAAAGATTTACGTAGATCCAATTGAAAAGCCAGTCTGAAAGATTTAGACTCTCTCAATTTAATGATGCCATTCATCTCCCTCATCGTGATCATTGTATGCGCGCTCTTGAAATCTTTAAGATTGTTGGAATGTTCAAAGTTATGCCCCAGGGTTCTAATTTGTCCACTTGAATGCCTTCGGGCCACACACTTAGCCAGGAATCAACAATCACATTTATTATGAAAATTCTAAAAACAATAATAATAAATATACATAGTACATGAGCTGAGAAAGCAAGGTTGCGATACATGTGCTGTAAAGTAATTGAAAGGAAATTGATTAGAACACATGGTGAGGTTATGATACATCGAATCATGGCTCCAATGTACTAAAGATACGATTATCTAGGATAAAGTAATTAGCTTGATGTCGTGCATAGTGGCGCATTTACCGGAGTGAAGCAAATCTTTTGACTAAAGGTAACTTTCTAGACTCGCGTCTTATATATTTTTTTCTAACCGCGCATTATATGTGAATAGCATCTAATTGTGACTATTTTGGAAGAGAAACGCTGTCTGATCTGAAGAAGAGAAAATATTTTGATTCAGATATTTGCCTCTCTCTACAGCAGTTTGTTTTATCTGACCGAGTTTTGGACTGTCAGTAGCATCCTTGTGATTATCTTTACCTTTGTCTTTCTTCACACCAGATGTTGAGAGACGATGAAAGACAACGCATTAACAGCGTTTGCCACCCATGCCACCCTTCGTACTATATATCAAGCTGTGATCATGAATGGAGAGTATCTCACATGCATTACGCACAGGCTGTAAACAAGGGAAACAAGTCATAACTAATGTTCAATTTTTATCTTAACTGCTGAATATACAAAACAAAACAAAATTCAGTAATTCCTCCTCATTCCAATCTGTCGATTATAAAAATTCTTTTATCCATACCGATCTGACGGAAGTTGATACCCATCATCCTTGCTAATCGCCATCCCTCCTTTTGCTCAAATAAAAAGATGATTGGCCATTGAAAGATTAAGAAGGATACAAAATTCCTTTTAGTAGCCTCCATGGGTGGGGGGAGGGGGGGCATCATATTCTATGTCGTAATTAAGAATGCTCGTCAATTAAGAGTAGTTGCCTATATAATATTCTTAGGGATCTACTTTCAACAGTTAAATATTTTGACATATCTTGAAAAACTTGCGTACTTACTTACGAAGGTGGTTCTTGAGTTTGTACTATTGCATCGAGCCTCTTGTTTATTTTGTTCAAGTATTTTTGACAGCAAGGTTTGAAAAAGGATTAAAGAAAGAAAGGGATTTATTCAAATAATTAAATAAATCATTTGATGCATCACAATTTTTGCAAGGTTGCACTCGCTGTGAAAAAAACGTTCTTCGTTGTAAACATCACAGGTGTTTTTGCGTAAGGCTAATAAAGGGCTTTTCTGAGGGTATATGTTAGAAGTTGTCATTTGCCCTAGCTCCATCCATCCATCCCTCCATCCATCCCTCCATCCATCCCTCCATCCCTCCCTCCATCAATCCCTCCATCCCTCCATCCCTCCATCCCTCCATCCCTCCATCCCTCCATCCCTCCATCCCTCCATCCCTCCATCCCTCCATCCCTCCATCCTTCCATCCCTCCATCCATCCCTCCATCCCTCCATCCCTCCATCCCTCCATCCTCCATCCTTCCATCCATCCATCCATCCATCCATCCATCCATCCATCCATCCATCCATCCATCCATCCATCCATCCATCCATCCATCCATCCATCCATCCATCCATCCATCTATCCATCCATCCATCTATTTAAATTCATTCTTTATGAATACCAAGGAAAATTGAACGGAAATCTTTTCACCTGTGCATTTGGCATTCGGTCTAATTCAACCCGCAAACGGAGAAATCGCTGTAATAATAAAGACCTTAGTTATATGTTAGTCGCCCCTGCAATGACATGTCCGGATACTAAACATGATATATGTGACTACCATTGACAGTAACCATCTTGGATAATGAAATTCTGTTTTGATAGAGCAGACAAACAGACTTCCTATATGATCTTGTAACCCTTTTTTTACTTTGTCTCTATTATATCAATGTATACCTTGATTTCCGACGCCAATCCTGAAGTTGTTGTTCATTATTATAGTAGCTTATTCAGTTTTAGAATAGAGCGCAAACTTGTAAAAAAAATCAATTGTCACGATAAAAAAATATATGTGTATCTCAACCCTCCTTTATCATAATAGGATATCGACTAAATAGAACGGTTTACCTCCAAGTTTCCTGCGCCTTAGATAAAACAAAATGAAACTTATCTGATCGTTATTAATGCAAGTCAGTGGATCGATGTGACAAAAATAAAAGGTTTTTTTAAACACGAATATTCCTAAGCCATCACCTAACCATGTGCTTAATGATATTATATATTGATCCTTGGCTGGGAGAAGAGATATCAAATGAATGTTAAAGTGTTACTGGCTTAAAGTCTTAAGTGAGCTCAGTAAAATCAGTGGGGGAGCCAGGATGATTTTTTTCTTTCAGATTCTAATTTGAAAAAGTAAAAGGACGTAAGTAGGTGGCTGGTTGCCATCTCGTACTAAAGAAAGCTTTAAGGCTAAAAGGGTGCCTTTAAAATTAGACTCAGAATAGCTGGAGAACAGGAGAAACCAGAAGCATCCAAAATAAGCGACTAAATACTGCTAAATTATGCTAATCCTATTGTTTTCTATTGTTTAATCAGCATTATTTACTACTGAATAGTGCAAAGTGTGCACACTTTTAGTGTTTGTACTCTAATATGCATATGGACTTGAAAACAGTAACAAACTCCAAACATACACACATACACACACACATATATACAATATGCATTAACTTTGACCCTTTTTATAGATAAACAAGAATACTAAAAATATATCAAATTTTTTTGAGATCTCCTCCATGATATTATTTTCAGAAAGCCCTAGCTCTCGAAAAAAATAGAGGACATTTCCTATCATTTTTGATATATGACTTGTATATAAAACGGGAAAAAGTTAATGTAAACCGCAGTTTATATTATATATATATATATATAATTATTAAGAATAACTTACGAATTTCTCGCGCGTTGATTTGTTGTTTTTTTATCATCAATAAGAGGACAGACAGATAAAGCTGTGGTCAACTAGGGCGCGCTCTTTTCGTTAGTTGTTTTGATCAATAAAAATCAGAAGATTTTATCGTTTTTATTATTGTAAAAGACAAATTGAAATCAGTTTTTTATGTGTTTGTCGTCCTATTGACGATAAATTTCGTCATCACATTGTCAAAGTAGCTAGTATGCGGATCCACACTACTTTGACAATGTGATGACGCAATTTATCATCACTAAGAGGACGTACACACACAAAAAAAACTTTGTTATATATATATGCATCGTTTTAAATTAAAATTTCAGAATATATATATATGGATCCCCCTTATTGTCTTTCCTTGAAAATTTAGGATATTTATAAGTTATATTGTTTCCTTATATATTTATACATATAATCACAGTTTATAGGTTTGACATATGGAACTAGGGTGGCATGGTTGGCGTAGCGGTGATAGCGCTCGCCTCTCACCAAGAGACCCGGGTTCGAGTCCCGACGAGCTCGGTGTTGTGTTTGAGTTGAGTCGTTTGTTAGTTCTCTCCTGTGCTTCGAGGGTTCTCCGGTTTTCCTCCCTCCGCAAAAACTCCTAAATTCCAATTCGATCTTCGGTTTTCACCTAGCATGGTTCTGAGGGTTCCGTTCATGATTGTCCCACTCTGTGATTACAGAGAAAACTGATAGATTTTTTTAAACGCTGACTCTTAACTACAAAAGAAATAACATTAGAATAGGCACTAATAAATACATTGCTTTATTTCCTAGTAGTGTCAAGCGGAGATATAAACCTTTTTGTACCCTCTTTTGTTTGACATTGCATGATCGCGGAGTGCTTCTAAATGATAATATATGGTTGTAACTACCCGGCGGTCCACCTGAGCGCCGTTTAACTCCGAGTCAAACAAAACAACACCAAACAAAGGCAATTTTAATTTAAAAAGCGTGGGTTTGGCCTTGCCAGACAAATCTAGCCTACAGGGCATCCATCCTTTCATCTGGAACCTACGTCATGAGGCCCTTCAGCTATCAACGGATGCATCCCAGCTGTACTACACTGTTCCCATCTACCATTTTATGCTGTCTATTTTCAGCGATATGTCTGATAACGTACTGTCACGATTCAAGGATTAACCTAATATATTTTTTCTGCGTCTTGTTTCCATTTTTTTTTTTAATAATTCTTTAACGGTGCTACTTTTATGTCAGTGTTTCGAAAAGCCTCTCCTTGTCTTCTTCTGCGTTGACAGGAATAGTATAGTTTGAGTTAGGGAACTTGCAATAAATATCAGGATTGCCGCTTAATTCCCACATGACCTTTAAATTATGCTGCTTGAGGTAGATCTTTGGCTTTTTTTTTTTCTGTAAGAAAGTTGACTTCGTGTTCCACTTTTCAGCCAATTAGTCTGGAAGGAAGTTTTTCAGGTTCCTCTCCTAATAATTCTTGCAGTCTCATAATAAAAATTGTTGTCCAATATGGTTTATCGGTACCTTGCTTAAAATGTTAAATCTATATATTTGAGTGTCAATTGAACTCCCTTTATGTCCAGTCCAGGGAGTGAAGTCATACAAAATATGAGCAATGACAAGAAGACAGGCAACTAAACTTACGAATATACATTGTGTTTGGGTGAGAGTAGACTGTGTTGGGGTAAGAATTTACATTGTGTTTGGGTGAGAGTAGACTGTGTTGGGGTAAGAATATACATTGTGTTTGGGTGAGAGTAGACTGTGTTGGGGTAAGAATATATATACATTGTGCATTTTGGGTGAGAGTAGACTGTGTTGGGGTAAGAATTTACATTGTGTTTGGGTGAGAGAAGACTATGTTGGGGTAAGAATTTACATTGTGTTTGGGTGAGAGTAGACTGTGTTGGGGTAAGAATATACATTGTGTTTGGGTGAGAGTAGACTGTGGTGGGGTAAGAATTTACATTGTGTTTGGGTGAGAGTAGACTATGTTGGGGTAAGAATATACATTGTGCATTTTGGGTGAGTATGGATAGACAAGTGTATTAGGGTGAGTATAGATAGTGTATTGGGGTGAGTATGGATAGTGTATTGGGGTGAGTATAGATAGACAAGTGTATTGGGATGAGTATAGATAGTGTATTGGGATGATTATGGATAGTATATTTGGGTGAGTATGGATAGTCTAAGATTGGGGTGAGTATGGATAGTGTATTGGGGTGAGTATGGATAGTTTATTGGGGTGAGTATGGATAGTGTATTGGGGTGAGTATGGATAGTGTATTGGGGTGAGTATGGATGGTGTATTTGGGTGAGTATGGATAGTGTATGGGGGTGAGTATGGATAGACAAGTGTATTGGGGTGAGTATAGATAGTGTATTGGGGTGAGTATAGATAGTGTATTGGGGTGAGTATGGATAGTGTATTGGGGTGTGTATAGATAGTGTATTGGGGTGAGTATGGATAGTGTATTGGGGTGTGTATAGATAGTTTATTGGGGTGAGTATGGATAGTGTATTGGGGTGAGTATGAATGGTGTATTTGGGTGAGTATGGATAGTGTATGGGGGTGAGTATGGATAGACAAGTGTATTGGGGTGAGTATAGATAGTGTATTGGGGTGAGTATGGATAGTGTATTGGGGTGAGTATGGATGGTGTATTTGGGTGAGTATGGATAGTGTATGGGGGTGAGTATGGATAGACAAGTGTATTGGGGTGAGTATAGATAGTGTATTGGGGTGAGTATAGATAGTGTATTGGGGTGAGTATGGATAGTGTATTGGGGTGTGTATAGATAGTGTATTGGGGTGAGTATGGATAGTGTATTGGGGTGTGTATAGATAGTTTATTGGGGTGAGTATGGATAGTGTATTGGGGTGAGTATGAATGGTGTATTTGGGTGAGTATGGATAGTGTATGGGGGTGAGTATGGATAGACAAGTGTATTGGGGTGAGTATAGATAGTGTATTGGGGTGAGTATGGATAGTGTATTGGGATGAGTATAGATAGTGTATTGGGGTGAGTATGGATAGTGTATTGGGGTGTGTATAGATAGTTTATTGGGGTGAGTATGGATAGTGTATGGGGGTGAGTATGGATAGTGTATTGGGGTGAGTATGGATAGTGTATTGGGGTGAGTATGGATAGTGTATGGGGGTGAGTATGGATAGTTTATTGGGGTGAGTATGGATAGTGTATTGGGGTGAGTATGGATGGTGTATTTGGGTGAGTATGGATAGTGTATGGGGGTGAGTATGGATGGTGTATTTGGGTGAGTATGGATAGTGTATGGGGGTGAGTATGGATAGACAAGTGTATTGGGGTGAGTATAGATAGTGTATTTGGGTGAGTATGGATAGACAAGTGTATTCATGGCATCATGGCATATATGCCCTACTTCAATGCCTATGATATGAAAATAAATTATCAAAAACCAAACAGTTGATTCTCTTATCCTGTTAATATGCATATGGATAAATAGATGGATAAATAGATTGATATGTTTTCAGCCGCTCGTGATGCTGTCCCTTTCTTCGTTTCCGAATCCCTTGAGAGCTTCCTTTAAACTAATGCGGTTTTGGTGGTGGAAATGGAAACCTATCATGATTTTCTTCACTTGTTATGCGTGCCCTTTTTATTATATCAGCTAACCATATATATTTGTCCTTTTTATGTCTTTCCATTTTCCCAAAAACATAATGAAACGCGGCACCCACCCTGAGGCAAAAATCTTTTGTTGAAAGATTATGAAAACAAGGATTTGCGTGTATCTAAGTTTGTATTGATAGGTTTTATTTATTCAAGACCTCAGAGGTAGCTGGATAGGGGTAATGAATATAAACATTCTATTCCTAGTTTTCATACGGCGATCGTTTAAAAACAAATTAAAAAAAAAAAAAGACTCAGCAAAGGCAACGTTACAGGTTCAAAAATAGATACGCGAATTTGATGCGTAGTAGCAAAGGTTAGACACTTCCTTAATCCTTACCCTTTGGAGCAAATCAATCCTCATCTTTGTTTCAGTTTCATTTCATTCTTACGAGTTCAATATGCATTCAATATGCATAGAATATTTGCAAGTTGTTCCACAAATGATTTGTAAAGAGATCGATAATGGCAAGGCTTTGTCTTATTGATTAAGTTTCGTTTTTTTTTTGTTTTGTTTTGTTTTCCATCTTTCCGTTTTTCTTTTTCTTTTAATTCTAAGATGAATATCTTATAAACAGGATTAGTTACTGTGAAGTACACAGCTGTTTGAAGGACTATTATATTACTTGTAAGCTGAGCTGACAATCAGTTTCTTTACTATCTTAGGGGCGACAATCAAAACTTGGAATCATGCAATGTGGACTTAAAGCAAATCTTTTGTGAGCTGGAATTAATTTCAGCATTAAATTAATCACTAACCCCATGGCCTTCAAAGATACAATACTGCTAGGATTCCAAAACATACTCAAGAAAGCAAGAATATTATATCTTCTCATAAATGCTGAATTAGATAATGAAAAGATTAGCTGCTAATAGCTTTCCTTTAGCCTAATATCCAATACGAAGGTTTAACAATGTTATGAAGTTGAAGTTGGGAACATTTCTTGAAATCCTTTTCAAGACATCAGTAACGAAAGAATATACCAACCGATGATTAAGAAATACGAACAGGTGACACAGAAGTAGAAGTACCCAGTACTTCTCATTATATTTTGGCGATTGCTTGGTCATTTGCCTGTTTACTTGTTTCAATGGTCGTTCTTTGGTTGGTTGGCTGGATTGTATGTTTAACTGTTGTTCGTTTATCGCTTGTAAAATTGAAAACAACTTATAAGGACTTTGCGTCCTTATAGTGTGGGGTAGCAGAGCAGAGCAGAGCAGAGCAGAGCAGAGCAGAGCAGAGCAGAGCTCCCTTGTTTTCTTGCATGGCTTCCCGTGTCGTGGTTCGAGTTCTATTTTTGTCGTAGATAACTGCAGAGTACATTATGAATGACCAGCCTCCTAATAAATAAAAAAATGGACAAATTAAATATTTGCTACGAAGGGCAAGTAAAAAATATCCTATCAATATCCGCTATGAAACCAAACAGCCCGCACTGCTAAGGGATGTATCCAATATTGATCCAAGATCCAACCTCAAGTTTAAAAGGAGACTGAGAAATCCCTGGTTCTCAAATTTTCAATCACGTTTGATTATAGTATTATCTAATGCAGTAGAGTATGACAATGATTAAGCTCATAAGATTATATGATGCATGAAAACTAAAACGTTTCAAAATGCTTAAGTATAAACTTTACAAAGTTTATTGAATATGAGCGTGCTTGCCTTTTTATTGTGTGCAAAATTGAATTATTATACAGGCGAAATTGAAAAGAAAATCCTTCTTAGCTCTTGGAAATCTTTATTTCATCTGAAGCTTAATTAAGTATAAAATTTAGCTAACTGCTGGTTAATCATAATCTGAGCCACAAAAAATAACGTGTCCTAAACAAATATCTGATAGAACTCTCTCTCTCTCTCTCTCTCTCTCTCTCTCTCTCTCTCTCTCTCTCTCTCTCTCTCTCTCTCTCTCTCTCTCTCTCTCTCTCTCTCTCTCTCTCTCTCTCTCTCTCTATATATATATATATATTGCTTTTTATAAGCTTAACGAACAAGTCTCCCGATTCGTCAATAGTAAAGGGAACATGTAGCACTGAACTGCTATTAGGAGTGGGGAAGGGCACATGCACAGCAATAGTGCCCAGTGTTCGGGGGAACACAAAACGCTGTGCCAACGGAACGCTACGACACGACAAGACTACACGACGCGAACTATTCGGACTACTCGGAACGAACTCTTGTTGAGGAATATGGCCACATACTCTTACATTCAGCATATATTCTACTAATAAATTGTTAATTGATCTAACTATTTATTTCTAAGATAAACTGAATGAAAGCTACTAAAATAATGTGCGCTCATAACACTTGAGATGTCGGGAAAGAAAGACTATACAAAACGAAAATGAAAAAATCCAGTGAAACTAAAGTCCTTACAAAACTATTTATCAGTATCATTTTTTCAAAATAAACCATTTTTTGTTATTTTTTGTGGCTCAGATTATGATTAACCAGCAGTTAGCTAAATTTTATACTTAATTAAGCTTCAGATGAAATAAAGATTTCCAAGAGCTAAGAAGGATTTTCTTTTCAATTTCGTATAATAATTCAATTTTGCACACAATAAAAAGGCAAGCACGCTCATATTCAATAAACTTTGTAAAGTTTATACTTAAGCATTTTGAAACGTTTTAGTTTTCATGCATCATATAATCTTATGAGCTTAATCATTGTCATACTCTACTGCATTAGATAATGTCTCTATCTAAACGGAGCAGAGGTAAAGTAGACACATTTTAAGTTTTTAATTGTTATCAAATCGAGTGGAGATATTCAAGGTAACCTCGTAAATTTTAGTTATACATATAGGTCTTTCCTTAGCGTGAATGCAATAAAGTGTCGGTATATACCTTATATATTTCTAATAAGGAAAGCCGCGATAGTGTTGATTAGTATTGGCCCAATTTCCTTTTCCTGCTATTTTCAAGCACTTTGTTGTTTACTCGGCTTTTTTAAAAGAATTTGTTCTAATTTCGAAATAAACAAGGAAAGAGACGATTCTTTTCAACGACAATACAGCAATCAAAGGAGTTGGAAGTGTTTGATTATACCGGAAAATGCACATTATGTCGCAAAAAGACTAGGGAAGTAGACTAGTCAAAAAGGTTTGAAAAACGTTATTTCAATATTCAAGTGATTTTACCCGTATTTTGTTCCGAGATAGAACCGAGGCGTCAGCTCTCCAGAATTTATACCATTTATGAATAAAAATGAGTTGATATATTTAGTCAAAAGCCCGGAGAGCGTCGGAGAAATTTTTTTCGCATCCCCTTCTGCCCTATGTTTCAATGGAGAGATCATTGAATGAAATCAAAAACAATTAAACAGAATCAAGAAGTCATCTTCTATTACCCTCCCTCGCTCCAATACTTATCTTACTAATGACGTTATAACTGATTATGTAAGAGAAATGTTTGTAATAATTTGTAACAGTTCCCTGCGCCATCTTGAAAGGTAACAGTGCCGAACGGTAAGGTTGCAAAGATAGAGTATAGAGACCATTTTTTACCAGGAACTGTGACTAGGGGACTATTGAAAGGAAAAAGATTTGCGTACCTTACTGAAGGCATGTACACGTGAAGGAAACTTAGTTTAACATATATACATACATATATTTTATTGACCCGCCCCATAAGGCTTTTCAGGCGGCCATTCTTTAAGAAATAATTAATATTTAATTTAAGTTATAAGGAAATCTGTTATTCGCCGATCTGCGGGCAAAACACAATCATACAATAAAGGTTTCATCCGCCGCAAGCGGTCATAAAAATCTATGTTTGAAGTGGTTTCCGTCGCCCCTAAAATGAAAATCTCAACATATATAAGAGCACATTCTCATATTTTTCCTCGGTTTGTGTTATTTTCAAGTGCTACACGCGACAAAGACGTCCGTATTTTATTAGCAGGAAGTGATCATCCTTCACGCATAATCCTCACGCAGAGGACCAACGCAATCTGAGCAATTAATTAATTAGACAATTAGACAATCTATACAGAAAGATCAAAATTAGGAAGGAAATGTTTTGTGCACTTTTAAGTCAACAAATACTCAGAAGCAAATTTTAAAATACTGTTTAATAATAGAACTTGCAATCGCGCAAAATCCGTTTTCGGGTGTCGATAATAGTTTTACAGCAAACATTCCGTTCGTCCGCCGCAAGCGATCAAAAAATGCAATGAAGTATTTCAAGTGGTTTCATCCTTATGAAACTCAACATCTAGGAGCGCAGTATTTTTATGCGGTTTATTTTATGTTCAAGTGCTGTACGCGACAAAGACGTCCGAAGTTTTAAAAGCAGGAAGTGATTCTCTTTCTGTTTCTTATTTGTGACATCACGCAGAGGAGGTAAGGAATCTAACCGGCGGTGATTAATTAATTATTGACGTCAAGTACTGATTTTCAGGAATATCGAAATTAATTCGGTTGTTACAACATCTCTTAAGAGTCAAGGCAACTAGAAGAAGGATGCACCTGGCAACCCAAGGCATGCTCAGTACTAAGTTTTCTACTTCATGTCTATTACTGGCATTCAAGGGAACAGCTGAGTCGAGTTGGCATTGCAGTGCATTATGGGACTGTTCTACGATAATAGACACTTGTAAATTAGTCCCCTAAAATAGTCCCACAATACACTGTACCAGTTTTTTCCTCAACCTCTGCACATTATTGCATTGTTACTATACACCGTATGGAAATGATGATCCAATTTAAATAAATATGGTCTGGACTGGTCAGCCTCTCTTAGTACGCTTGAAAACGTTGTTTGCTTTTCAGGCTACTCAGTCCACAATAGTTATTCAAATAGGTCCCCATACTTCGGTCTTATAGGAGTGCCGATAGTTTTAACGTCATCAATTATATCTTATGAACTTTAGGATTTTGGTGAAATTCGTCAAAATCTACATGTGAAAATATGATATAGTGTTAGTGTTAGCGATAGGGTACTGTGGCTTGTAAGGGACACCAGAATCCCAGACTCTTTCATTTTTAATTTTTTTTTTTTCCAAGTGTAAAAACCATTTTTGCATTTTTGATTACGAATTAATCCCTGAATCCCAGGAACCAAAATCCCAGGACACCAGAGTCCCAGACTCTTTCACAGCATCCGAGATGCCAGATTGCTTCGGTGGTCGCCCTGTGTGTTTATGCGGTCAATGATGGTCTACATGCACAAGTGATAAGGGAATTAATGGAAGATATGTTGAAGATATGACAAAGTGTTTTCAACAAATTGCTTCAAAACCTGCTCAGTCGTGATACCAAGCTAAAGATAAAACGTGGAAGAAGTCAAATGTTCGACTTCAAGCAAGCATTTTTTTGGAAATATTTGGCATTTTGGCATTCTGAATGAATGTAATAATAAAGTCATTCCTTTGATATGTTGCATTTTTATTGCAGTTCAAAGGGTAGAGTGGGATGTTTTGGGTATTTCCTAGAGCGTAATGTGAACGATTTGGTGCTAAGGTAGCCTCCTTTGCAGCCGCTGTGAGGCGCTTCCGGTTCCCGTCATTCCCCCACTAGCGTCTGCTCAAACTTGAACAACATTCCTTTCTTCATTGTTTTCTATTAGCCAATCAAATTGCTAGTTGATATGCAAATGTTTTATTTTCCCGCACAAAATGGCATAAGAAAGTTTGCAGTTTATATTTGCACGTAAATGCGGAAAATACGACAAAAAAAAGTTTCGAATTTTTACGATATATGTTTTATATATTACAAAGAGGAATTTAAGTAAAGCCATACAAGAATATTTGGTAGATGTCAGTTGGATATGCCATGTATACTAGAAAGACTTGGTGGATTGAAAGACTGCCAAGACTACACCGAATACAGTACCAAGGTCAAGGTCATACCCACAAGATTTTGTGGGGCTCTCTCTTATTGGTCAGATTTGAAGAAAGGAATGTTGTTCAAGTTTGAGCAGACGCTAGTGGGGGAATGACGGGAACCGGAAGCGCCTCACAGCGGCTGCAAAGGAGGCTATGCTAAGGTAGAGAAGAGCGAATTTCGGAAAAAACACTAAACCTCACAAATCCGGTGCTGAAACTTCGCCAGAAGACTAAACAAGATTAAGCAACGACTGCGGCAACTTGAAGTTTTGAAGGAAACTCATAATTCATCATAACTTCCATACATTTCCATGTTAGTGCATACTGTAAGCATGTCGTCGAAGGCCATCATATCATTGAACGCATAAACACACAGGGTGGCCAGCGCAGCATCCGTTGGGGAACCTTACATGTGAGAATCCCAGAATATCCGAATCCCAATATCTCAGATTCCCAATATCCAAGAATTTCATATGCCAGTGGTGGTCACCCAGGTTTTTTTTTAATGCATTTAACGATTGCCTACATACCGGACTAGGGAATCAGTGTGGGAGCTATGATGAAGTTATGATGATAAAATGTTTCAAATTACGATTGTTTCAAAACCTGCCGCACACCCTGTAGTCTTCTCTGGCGAAGTTTCAGAGCGATTTGAGGTTGGTTGGTGTTTGTTTAGTTTCAAAAATGAGCTCTTCTCTACCTTAATAATTAGATGATGTAACTAGCTAAAAACTAGTGTGAGCTGCGTCGGTATTTCTAATGAAACAGTAATAATAATAATAATAATAATATAAAGAGGCTTATAAAGCGCCTATACAAGCCGGTTATAGGCGCTATAAAAAATAATTAATAAATACGATACAAACATAGATTACAAATCATAAGCAAGTTTAAATGAATAAGTCTTAAGTTCAGTTTTAAAAGATTCAAGAGAGGTATTGTTCCTCATAGGATTAGGCAGAGAGTTCCACAACACAGGAGCGGCAACAGTGAATGAACGATAACCATAACACTTTAGATTATACGGTTTTACAGACAGCAATACTTGAGACGACGAACGGAGATTACGAGCAGGACAATATCTATTTATTAATTCTTGAATGTACATAGGAGCAGAGCCATATAGAGCTTTGAAAAGGTAAATTATACACAGTGAAAAAGATGAAAAAACTTACTGACGTTTCGGACGCTAGTCCTTCGTTGGAGTAAAACTTTTTAAACAGGGTGGCTATTGCTTACTATCAATCACGTGACTTTTTTAAGTTGGCTGGGGGGCAACTAGCTGATGCTAAGTCAAAACAAATCAAAATAAGTCTTTAAACTATTGTATTTGACTATTTTCACGACATCAAACCAGAAAATAAGAGATCAAAACAACCTCCAGGATTCTACAAGCCATCAAAAGAGCTATTACAGGAAGTGACGTCTTTGAGAGCAACCTACGAGACACCGTAGGTTCCCAACCATTTCTTTGCTAATAAATCAAACTTCTCTTATAAAAGAATTTACACACGAGAATCAAAATTGCCAAAATATTATTGCGTCAACAATAAAGCCTTGTTAGTCCTAGGGTAGTTGACATTGAATTGCATTTTGTGGTTGTTTTAGGGGACAGAATAGATGCCATCTTGGAAATCAAGATCCGATGTGAAATTTACAAGACGCTTATTTGATTTCTGTACGTTTTAAAACAAACTTGTAATTAAACCTTGGAAATAAAATTTAAAAAAATAAAAAATGAAGAAAAGAATTTTTTCAATCTTGAAAGGAATGCATAGGGTGATTTGACTGTGAGCAATGAAATAGCTTTTTTATGCTACACTAGGTAAAACAGAAGGCAAGAAAGATCTATCAAGTACTAAGATTATAAGCCGTAGTCTGCATTATTGAATGGATTGTTCACCCCTCCCTCCTTTTTTATCATATTGAATTAACTAAAACAAATTCAGTGGTGGATGTTTGTTTTTATTTATTTTGTTTGCAATAATACAACATTACAAACTAATATAAGCGCTGAGGTTTACCCATGGTACTCTTGATGTACAGAGCACGCACATTTTGCCAATTCTTCTTCAGAAGTGAGACAAGGAAGTTGATGGCAAGATTGACATTGCCTGCAAGTTCCTCATCAGACATTTCAACATGTCCAACTGCAACATTGAGACACAACACCTATAAAATAACCAAAAGGTTTAGAAGAGAGTAAGGGGTTTGGGTAGACAAAGAATAAATACCAGGATAATGGTGGCTTTCACATGCATAGCAAAAATGGCCATACGAAATAATTCTTCCAAAAGTTAAAACCATAAATAGATTTCAAAATACCAAGTCTCACCAAGTTTTGGTCAAAATAAAAATAAAAGGATTATCCACACATATTAATCACTTTCAGATAAATTCTACAATTGGATGGGGTTGGAAATTTTTATTCCATTTATTTTTGTCTGCATCCATTTGGATGCGATTGGAAATCTGCATTCCATTTATTTCTTTCTGTATCATTTTGTAAGGTAAAAGTAGTGTCCTGTTCATTTGTTTTAAGGACATACTCACATGATTGCTACTGGATTTTTGCACACATTTAGTGTCTGCATTCTAACATTGTCATTATTGTAAATATACATTTTTGTTATTTTTTATATATTTATATTTTAGTCTTCATTTTTCTTTTTTGTCATATATTTATTTTAGAGGTCTCTCTTGTAAATCACCTTATGGTGACAGCGATAACCTCATTTTAAAAATAAAAAATTTAATTAAAAAAAATGTTTTACTGAGGGTGTGTGGATGGGGCTGCATTGCAACTATCTACCTAGTTTCACAATAAATAAAAAAGGCCCTGCTATGCAATCATGAAACACCACCATCAACCAATACACCCCCTATAAAACTGGGTATTACCTGTACAACCCGCTTAATGCAAGGTATGTATCAGACTATGCCCCGTAAAGTGGGACAGCCTCCCCAAAGATTTAAGACCCTGGGTAGGGGTCCGATCAGCAAGTCTTTGTAAGACATAACTGATCTCCCAGAAAATAAGGCCTTATCAGTGTCTCAAAATTAGATTTCATGCTCAAAACATTGAGTTAGAAAAAGCAATAGGAATCAATATTTTACTCAAAGTAAAAGAACAATGACGATGATCCTTTAGCTTTGTCTTTAAGTTTAGACCCTTAATACACTGTGCCTCATTTCTGGTAGTTCTCCTACCTTCTTCATTTGAAATTTGATGGTAGATCGCACATCCTCAACCTTCTGAACCATGTTTTCACCATGTGTGATGGGCGTTGGAAACTTGCCAGCCTTGTTGAGACCAGGTCCAAGAATACGAGGAATCTGTCTGATCAAGCTCTCAGATGCAAGGAAAGCATCATATTTCTTGGCTAGTAATATGTAAATATATATTATTGTATTAGTATAACACAAATAGTTCCATCCAGATACAATAATAAATAATATGGATGTGGATATAGTTGATGCCAAAAACAATATATATATATATTTATATAATGGATTTTCAAGGATGCGCGCTCTGATTGGCAGAAAAGCTACGTTTCATCAGAGTATTCTTGGTTTTCACCTATGTCATCATGAATTTCAAAGCGTAAATTCGCATTATAATGAAATAAAGTTTTATATTCTTGTAAAGTCGTCCAAACTACATATTCTGGCCAAATTTCGAGGCTGTGAAGCATTTAGTTGCTGAACTATAGGCGAGTATGATGCAATTGTTGGTTAAAATGTATGGAGCGGCCATCTTGGTGTTCCAAGTTGGTACACCATCATGGCGGACGAAATACCAAAGGCTTAAAATAATGGAATATTTAATATGTTTGACTATTTTTCACTTAAATATACTTTGAATAAATATTTTAAACGTGTCTGAGGGAAAATATTTCATTTAGAGTAAAATATTTTACTATTTTGATCGCTATTTAGATAGAAGTGACGGTATTGCGTGACACAAAGTAAACCTTCATAACTCGGGAACAAAACATCGAAATGACTCGAGATTTTTTCTAGTGACTTATAACACTGACTTCTAAAACATACTTGAGAAATGTTTTTATACAACCTATAGCTTAGATTTTGATGTTTTAATGACGTCATGTGAAAACCAATAGATATGAAAACCAAATCATGTGAAAACCAATAAAAACATAGATATGATGTCAAAACCATGTTTTCTATACAAATTAAACAGAAAATACGACATAGGGATTCAGCTTTTCAATTTCAAGCATTTTCACATTTTAAATTTAAAATATTCATTTATTTTTATCAAGATTTATGTCTTTCCTCTAAAAAAAAGGAAAATACGTCGTTTTGAAGCACATTTGATTGGTACTACATTTCGACAAGTAAAGCTTTCTTTTGTTTGTGCTGTGACTATTACAATGACCTTATTTCGCTAAACTAGAAGCTTTTTGCTTGACCGTGATGGTGTTAGAGAATTCAAAACATAATTTAATTTTTTTCATAGTCTAACAGGAATGAACAAATTTATTGTAAGAAACTTAAGCTTACTTTACAAACTTCCATCTTCAATTTTGTTTTCCAGTAGCCCAAGACTATGATTACAAAATACTACAGTACCTACACTAATATAGTTCAGGGTCAACTAAAAAAAGTTTACTAAGTATTGCACTGCTAGCTTTCTTCCAATTTTGAAGATCAAAATAGGCTCCTCATCTCTCGGCTCATTGGCATTCAAAGTGTTCATAAGCTGGTTTTCTTGAGTGTTTTTAGAGGTTAAATGTTCATTTAACGATCTGAACTTGGAAAACATTTTCAAACTCTTCAGTATTTGAATTTTTATTTCTTCTAGCAGTTAAATGCTTGTTTTCTTTGGCTTTTTTGCTAAAATTTACAACAATTCTCCATTCTTGTTGAACAAATGCGATAAACCAGTTGTATGCCAGCCTGTACAGATCTGTCATTACCTGTCAAAACCGGACCAAACTGATAGCCATAGGTCGCGTTTTTAGCCAATCATCGCATAAATTAAATTTAGACGCAGCTCTTTTTGTAAACCAATCTTTTTTCTGAAATTTTACGCTATTTTTTTTCGTAAAAATCTATTATATAAAGGTACTGCTACTCCTGATACTCTGATAAAATACTCCTGAAGCTGTAGAACACTCAAAAAGTTATAGAAATCACTTGATCACTTGCCTACAGCTCATGATTTCTATAACTTTTTTCGTGTCCTACAGCTCCAGTCGTGTTTTATCAGAGAACAGAACATAGCTAAGACTGATCTATTTGTTAAATAGAATAATAATTGAATTAGACTTAAATTATATTTAATTCGACATTTACTATTTTTCAATTGTTTGTTTGGGGGGGAATAATATTAACAGTCAGTACAACCTAAATTGTTTTTTACTTACCCAATTTTTTCACCAGCTTCTTGTTCTTGTTTAATTTTTTCAATGCCTCTACATCCATACAAGGAATGCCATTAGCATTAGCCTCATCACAATGTGATGCATCTCCAAAAACACACACTTTCATGTGTGGACGTGGGATCATCTTTAGCTTGACAGTACCACTGAAACGCTTGTCCTTCTGGGGATCATAGTTCTTTAAAGCTATCTGGAGCTCTACTGTTTCCGTAAACTTGCGTTTCTTGTCTTTGGATCCTTGAAGGACTGCGCCAACTGATTCGTAGAGGGTATCACGAGTGACTTTACTAAACGTTAAAAAAATTAAAACTAATTAAAACTTTGGATTTTGGACTTTTAGATTTTGGATCTTATTTACAAATAAGCCTTACGAACACTCTTTTCGTCGCTAACGAGCTGAGGTACTTCAAGTGAATATCTTTCTTGAATATATTTTGGGCTACCGAAGTTTATCGATGTTTCTAAAACAACTGCTTGGCTGATGGCACAAGGTAAATCACAGATTGAGTTTGAATTAAGCAAGTTAGGTTTTATAGAAAGCAAGCCCGGAGAAACCCTTAACATTGAGGGATAGCCCTACAAATTCTACTCACATGTGATATGGCGAATGGATCAAACTAGTCTAAAAATAATGCTTTCAGCTCTTTAAAACGTATTAAGGCATTCTATTTTAATATTTGGAGTTTTCAAATAAAAAATCCTTCACACTTCAAAGCATACTATTCGAACGAATAAATAGGATAGCACAATAGGGTTTATGATATCCAAACTTTAGTTTGCAGTTTTTGATAATTCCCGACGCTATTCTTTAAGAAATTTTCTTAGGGAAGATTTAAAAGGTATTTTAAGAACACATTTATTTTGTCTTGGTATAGGACGTCTATAGGATCGCTAAGATACAAGAAGATTTTAACAGCTTTTAAACAACCAACCTCATCTTGTCGGACTATAGATGGCAAAAGAGAGCTAAGGATATCTAGAGCAGACTCTAATTGGGAAACACCGCTGGACGAAAAACCGGAGACTCTCAAACAGGGTTCCCATTAAAAACTTAACCCATTTCTCCCATTTTACTCGATTTTCGTTTTTAGAGAACAATTCTCGCATTCTTGAGTGAAGTGAAAAGAAAACAAAAGAAAAATCAAGTTTTTCAATTTTCACTTTATTTATAATATTTTCAATTTTATTTGATTGAGATATTTACTTTGCTGAGACCTCAAAAGATTAAGTTAAATTCGTCATGATACGATAGTACTGATAAGGTTAAATTCCTTTTTAAAAACATAGTTTTACGTCCTTATCTGGACGACTCAATTAATTAAATCGTTTTAAGTGCGTGAAAGATGGTTTTTAAAAAGGAATTTAACCTTATCAATACTCAATGACGAATTCAATTTCATTTGTAAAACTAATAAAAGGTAATTTGTTTTTATGGGTCGGCGATTTTGGAGGTTCAATAGAAAAAAAAAAAAGGTGGATTTTTTGATTTTGGGCTCCTCCTCTTGGAATAAAATAAATAAAATAAATCAATTTAATTTAAGTGTTTAGTCGTTCTAGCACTTTCGCACTAATTGGGGACACTTTTCACTCGCACGCACTATCACTTCATTCAATATTCTATGCACACAACGCTCAATTCATCACGTTTACGGAAAGAGGAATCCGGAGAACCCGGAGAAAACCCTCGTAGTGTAGGAGAGAACAATACATAAAGCAAACTCAATTCACATTCAACGCAGGGCTTGAACCAGCAACCCACCCGTTGGACTCACAGCGGTGAAATACGACGCAAACGCCACCCATGCTAACCTAAATTAATATCTGTACTCTTTACTGTTTTCCTTTTTGCTGCTCATGGGATTAGACAGTATATCCCGGCAAAATATGCAATGTGCCCGAGCACGAATTTTTAGCACAAAGGCATGATGAGAAACGAGAACTACACACATTCAGTCACGGAAATCTATAGAATTCTCAGGAAAAAATACTGTTATTTTTGTCTTGTTGGAATACTTTCAGTTTCATAGAAAGTGTTGAAGAAAAAATCGTCTGAGGAATTTTTAAATGAGTTAAAAAATCGTAAGTTACTCGGTTTCCCATCATGCTTTGTGCTAGAGATTCCTTGCTCCAGATAGCAGCTGATTTCAAACGAGCCATGGACTAAACATTTGCACTAGATTTTATTTCACACAAACGTGTCAAATTTTGTCATATACAAAAATATTAGTATACATATCTATGTTATGTACAAGTGTTGCTATCTAGTACAATTAAGTTGATTTGTGTAGGCAATGAAATATAATGTTTTATTACAGCATTTAGGGTCGATATCAGTGTGAAAAATCGTGAATAAAACCAGATCAGTGAAGTTACACGATATCACTTCACGGTAAACTGGAAATTGTAAATTTTGTCATTTTATAGACCCTAAATGTGTAATTAACAAATTGCATATTACACGTTTTCCACATGATATCGCTCAGATTCGCTTGTTCGCAATATGATATGGAAACTCGTGCATAAAAACGATATCAAGCTCTTAACTTGTGATAATCTCTAAATATCTAGTTAATAGGCCTTTTTGAAGTATTAAAAAATATAAGTATAAATATAATAATCCATTTTGGGTCTATCTGCTTATAACGTAAGGAAGAAAACTATATGGAAACCTGTACTCAAAATATGTTGCGTCCTTTGAGATATAACTTTTTTAATTTCACATGAAAGAGTAAAATATGTATCATTTCCATGAAGGCTCCTAGAATGAAACCTACAAGGCACTTAATATGGCTTTTCTTTATAACATTTAAGTACATGAAGAAAATAGTTGCATTTTCTTTCTTTTATATAAGAAATAAATAAAATACTTCTTAAAATTTTCTTTCTTTAAAGAGCGACTTATGTTAGTCCCCCTTTTGAGAAAAGCCTGCACACAGACTTCTAGAGAGATAATAAAAGGGAGATCAAAAATAACAAGGGCATGTTTTGCATGGGACATCTTGAGTATATGGAAATACTTCACTAAAGAAGGTCTTCCTCAAATGATTGGAAACGGGACAGCATTGATAAACTGGTCACAATCAAAGGGATAAGGACTTGGCATTCCAACCAAAAGGTTGCAAATACATACACTCAATCGTAACATCATTGTCAGGTTTTGAAAACAAGAAACAAAAGCCGAGACCGAGACAGTACGTTATTTAAACGTATCTATAGCGATAAACCTCTTGTAATATCCATAAACTGGTGCATTCAGAGAAAAGCCTAGGGTATTTCAATACGGTTCATATCGACTGTGTATCTAAAATGAATCAGTACATCAGAGGATAATTGCGTGTCATTCCCCAGGATACTTTGCGGTCTCAGCTCTATGTTTTGAACCCGACGATGATTTTGTAATTGAGCGTATATCAACAGACAATTTACACTAACGCACCAAACAGCAGGAATAAAGCACTCCAATATTATCAAGAAGAAGAAGTTTTAGTTCATAACATGTGACAGTAGAGAAATGGCATTAAATTCAAAATTGAATATCTTATAAAGATTTGTGTAAAAAGTGCTTGTTAGATAGTCAACAATATAAACTGAAACTCTGCCTGTTTACTAGATGCTCATTTAATTAACACCTATAACGGTATTCATTTTAATAACAACTGCAACTGGATTACATGACTTATTAAATGTAAATGGTCTATAATACCCTGTATAGGCACAACATGTTTAGCCCCAGCCATGGTGGTTATTTACTAAAATGAACATATAGCTCTTCCTCCTTCTTTATCTACGTTTTATAACTCCAAGTATTTGAAGATAAAAAGGTCATTCTTTACAGCCCTTATTTTAAAACTGTTTTGTGATTCGTCCATAATAGGTCTATTTCTAGCAGTTTGATTCGAGTGGATGGCAAAGTCTAGCTACAGAGTTTTCCATTGTCATCCTGTGTCCTAGACTTTTTATACCCAGCTCCTGTAGCTCTACTTTTGTGAGCTCAGGAAGATGAGCTCCTTGAATGTCATTCTCTCTGAAGGTCTCCTTGTACTGAGATAAGTTAAGAGATTCTAACCAATCACAAACTTCATCACAGGTCCATTCTAACAATGGTTTGTCTTCAAAGGAGCATCTGTTAAATCAGTTATTAGGAAAAATCAATAAAGCAATAACGGTAATAATAGTATATTGGTGCTTTTCCAATTCAGACCACGTGTCATTCCCTAGAGCATTATTACTTTTTTAACGGTTGCGCATGGTAAAACACATGATAATCAATACCGACAAAGTATGTGATCTGAAAAGGGAAAATCACTACTGACAGGGTATATTGATCACTGACATTTTTCTCAATTTCCTTCAAACTAATCCTTATATTAAAGCAGACTATTGCTCTGTGACTGTAAAAACCTCATGCTCGACAGCCTGTGGACAGTATCATGTTTGAGTATTGTGAATGGGTAACAGTCATATGGGTGGAGAAATATATATATATATCTTTTGCTGTTTCTTTTGTTTATTCACAAAACTAGCGTTAAGAGCAGTTTTTATAGAATTGGGAAATGCATGGTACTACTTAGTTGAGGCTACGAACAACTACTAATGAGTTGCTATATTATTTCTAACCGATATAAAAGCTGCTCTGTATATTGAGTTAAACAACGGGAACGTAATGTCAGTGATCTACTAACATAATTTTTGCTAGCTGGTAAATACTGTTATACGGAGTTAAATGGAATCACCTAGTGGAAATGAAAAAATGATACAAAAAAATCAGGTAACATAACAAATCAGTGCATGAAAGTGCTCTATTATCTTACTCACCCTTTGGCTGGTTCATCAAATCCTGAAGGTGCACCAACGATTAAACAATGGTCAGCATCGTTGTCGCAGAAGTCCAAAGGGGGAGCAGGTAACGGACTGAAGTTTTCAGTACTGTCGTGCATAGGAGAGAATTCAGGCGGTGGTGGGAGCGGTGGCGAAGACACTTCGTCAAATGTTTCGCCATGAAAGTCAAGAGGTGGAGGTGGAATGAACTCGGTTGATATGACATTTGGGTAATCCTGATTTGAAGTTTCAACAGTGTTCGTTATCTGAGGTGGTGGATCTGAGTTAGTGGACTGCGCATCGGGTTGCGATGTTAAGGGAATTCTTTTTGGTTGCAACCGTAACTTAATCTGCACACCTGTTGATGTCGTGAATATCTGCTCTACTAAGCCATCGGTATTATCTCTCTTGCATTCTGTTTCTGGTTTTTCATCCGTAACAGTAGTAATTGGTGAAATATCCACATTATTAATGTCTGTTTTAGTTATATCACTTTTCTGAGACTGGTCGGGTTTCTGCTCCTCTACAGTATCTCCAACATATGACGTTTTTCTAGCGCTCTCAGTAGAGTCTTTTGATTTCACAATCCCAGTGTCCTTTGAGCTTAAATTCGGTTGAGAAAACGCTTGTACGATAGAATTGAAATGAATATCGCTATCACTTGCGGTTGTTTTGACTTGTGGATACCTTTTACCATTTAACGACGAATTTTCATCGCCGTTAGAAAATCGACGCTGGCGCTCATCAGCGATATTCTTGCTATCGAAATTTTTAGGTACTTCGGTAGTCTGCAATTCCTGTGAAAGGCTCGGTCTCACTAGAGATATTTTCTCAGTACTAGCATTCAAGCTATCTTCAGAAGGAGACCCCGAACTATATTCACACCACGCCCTTGTAGAACTTCCTATACTGGATTTCCGTTCATCGTAACCATTTCCAGGAAATGATGGAGGAGCAATAATATCAGCTGCTGTACTTGAGTCACTGCTATTCCAGGAATTGAGACTCCAGCTTTCGCTCTCAACCTCTTTACGAAGAACATCATCAAACATCATCATTGTACGGTCTTCTTCGGTAGCAAATGACGAGAGTCTTTCTGGACTTAACTCGTTAATATATATTGGGTAGTGCTTTCGTCTGGTAGGGCTATCCATATCAGATTTAGCAAACATTGGTCTATGACCTGGTGTAGGGCTTTTTTTCTTAGGGGGGACGGGTGGGGGTGTTTTCTTTGGTGTGACAGGACGTTGTTTCTGCAGATAGGTATTATAAGGGATATTTGGACTTTGCGATTCATCTTCCCATGACGACGGTGAATCTGAATGTTCAGATTGGTGAGCTTCGTTTGCTAATCTTGCTGCCCGAGCTGCAACTGCTTTGGCTAACATATTAGAATGCTGGTTTAACATGGGCGTTGGCTTTCCCCCATGGCCTGCTAATTTACCAACTAAATCATGAATAGATTTCGAGCTTTTGGGGGTTTCTGAGGCGGTCGTCTTCACCGCCTTTAGCTTCCCCTTCTTTGCCTGTAGTGCGTCTACAGTGACCAATCCTTGTCGTACTGCAGTTAATGGTACATCTGGTTTCTTCCCTTTAACCTGTCTGGTTGGTAGAAAAGGTTTTGGAGGTAGTGGTATAGGTGCTACTGGTGGTGGTGGTGGTGGCGGTGGTGCAGAAGGTTTGGGTAATATAGGTGGCTTACATGTTTTTGGATCCCTGATTTCTATAGCAGATTTCGGCCTCTCCAAAGGTTTTTGCCTAAGAAATCCAGGTCGAAGTGTTATTGATTCGTTACTATAAGAACGATTCAAAGAAGAATAATCGTCATTTTCCGATGATAATATATTGGGGTGAGAAGCGTACGGCTCCATTGCACCCACTCTCAGTTCAGTGCTGTGTATTTGTGTCAACATATCAGATCGAAACCTATCATTAGTGTTTGTTCGTTTACGAGTCGCCACAGCGGCTGGAGCGCTGCTTTTTCGATTGTTCTCATTCAGTTCCAAAGCATTTGCACTCGCTCCTTGTTCATTCATCCGTTCATTTCGAGCCTCGACAGCCTTTTGTAAAGCATTCGATAAATTAAAAGGTTCCGAGGTTTTTGATCCAAGACTGTGCTTCCTTTCTCTAGTAAATCCATCATTCATTTGATTTCCACTGTTATTAGTATCAAGGACAGGCGTTACTACCACACTAGGTTGAGACTCCTGATCCACAGTCATACTAACAGGCGTGGCTACTATAGTAGCTTCCTGACCAACAATATCAACACTACCGAAATTTGTAGCACTCGAGTCGATGATATAGTCTGTTTGATCACGTGGGTCATTCATTGACAATGATCGTTGTAATTTTTGTATACCAAGGTTTGGATCTGAATGGCTATGTGCATCCATCCGTCTTGAGAGGGATCCCACATCCTGTGACACGGAACGGGAATATCTGTCGGCGGGAACTTGTGGAATTGGGAACGGGACAGCAGTACTGACCGGTCTCTTACTCATTGTTTCATACGAAGGCTGTAAAGATGCTATATTCTGCATCGACTTTGACCTCTGAGCTGAAGAAATAGGAAGAGTTGTATTTCGAGATGTTGGTCTTACTCCGCCATTGAATTTAAACTGCGCAGCTGAGCGCGCGTTAGAAGCTCCTGGTTTCTGTCGCTGTAAAGTGTGCCACCGGGAGTCCTTGGATACTGCGATTACGCTGTCAACTTTTGCTGGTTCTTCGTAACTGTAAGCCAGGCCGGCTTCTATGGACAGAATCGGTGAACATTCATGTAAAAAAGTAAATAAGAAAAAGAAAAAAACACAAAAAAAAAACGAGGTGTACACGTTTAATCAAACCAAACTTAATCGAACAGTACCGAACTTGATCGAATATAAAATCAAGCTCATCATATTAATCGAAATCATCGATTGCCGAACCAATTCTAAACGAACAATCGAATTTCAATTGATATTTTGTTCAGCTTCACTAGATTAGTTATGTGGGAGTGATATGCACTTATGATAATTACATCCGTGCGTAAAGAGGTAAAACTAAAGTTACACTGTACAGGGAATCATTACTCACCGAAAATAGAAGGTCTTGAATGAGCACTGTGGGAACGCATTCTCCCAAGAGTAAGCGTCGTGGATGGGTCACGCTGCGGTAATGGAGGTGGCGCTCGGTTGTTTACTGTGTGAATACAACAAAGAGATTCAATAGCAATACTTTTGTAATTTGTAAGAAACTGAAGGGGGAGGGGGGTAAATTGGGTATGGAGACAGAAAGTAAGGGTAAATGAAATGAAAAAGGGAGGAAGGGAAAGAGGGAGCACGATATCCGAACTAGAAAAACATTTAAATAAACATACCTCTTAATGAATTATACGCCAAGCTGTTATAACCCGAGTCTATGGAATCTACTCCATTTAAATCACTCCCGGGCACTGTAACTATTTTTAACTTCACAGATTTGGAACTACGTTTAATAAGGTTTACCACGTGACTATGCGTTGCTTTGGTAACGTCTTCGTCATTGACCTATAGAAATTGTTTAAACATTACAAATCAAAATGACCGATAAATTATCAGGGTTACCGAATTTAAGGTCTAGAAGAATGGGAAAAAAGGATAAAAGCCAGTATTTCGCTGACAACCTGATGAGCAAACAAAAGACAGAACATAGGCAGAGAGAAATTTGCGAAAAAATTCGCGAGTTCTTGTATTGTTCTTGTTGTAATCAGTGTTTGTTTGCTTCTTGTTTTTTTGTTGTTGTTGTTTTTTTTTAAAGGGTTTTTGGAAAATGCCCACAAATCCCCATAAATGAAGATAACTAACCAGTGATATCTAAAACACATAGAAGAGAGATAAAGCTAGTACACCGTTGATTTCTGAACCCGGCAAACCGTTTACACAGTACTCTATAGATGGGCTGACCTATTGACTGATACCTGCCAGGCAGATCAATTAAAATACCGATTTCTCGACAAGTAAAGTCAAATATCATACTTTTGTAAAGTTTATCTTTCTTTTAATAGTATAATATATTACCTCAAGAATGAAGTCATGTGTTTTGACTCCCTTACTCTCTGCCTCGCCGCGAGGTTCAACTTCACCAATGTATTGAAGGGCGGGGAATTCTTTTGTGGCCTTGAAATTTAGGCGGGGAGCCTGGCCTGGAAAAGGTAAGCAACGGTGTAAACTAAGGTAATGATAATAATATGACGCCCCACTCTATCCCAGAAAGCAAATGGTGTTATTTTGCGAGGGACTTCTGTACGAAAGAGAGGCTTTGCACCAGCACGTGATGACAGCAATGACAGTAGGCACAACAACAGAGCATTTTCCCCCTGAGAAAGTGAATTCTTTCTCATGTCAATCAGATTAGGCCAGATTAAATTGTTACTGCCTTATCGGTCATGGCTGCCATCACGTGATGGTGCAAAGCCCCTATAAGAAGTTTATTCTTTGCTATACTTACAGTTTGCGCCCCTCATTTCGGAAGCCAAAACCTTTCTTTCCTCGATTCAAAAAAACGGTTCGAGCAGGTTGAATGTACCTGTCATCTGGAAGAGGAAGAGCTGATCCTTGGGCTTCACTATGAACGACATGGAAGTATGTGAACATGTGCGTATTGATGATTTCTTTAGGTTAGACAGTTCAAACTAAACGAAGCAAAGGTCTGGGATTGGGACTAGTTGTCTGAGTTACTGTAATAAATTAAGGTGCAAATTGATGCGGGCAAGAATGATCTGACAGCGGAAATATTAGGCATGATTAAATATGAGAATCACATATCAAGCACCTAGCATTTGATAATTTACTATCATTACATCCCATACCTTTTGCCGAATTTGGAAGAGAGTGAGGAAGGCCTCCCAAAAAGAGTTTTGAGTCGCCCTTTGTCTGAAAAATTAAGAACACAACTCAATACATAATAAGATTAAAATATATCCAGAAAATATCTTTCTTCTATGTTGAAACATCTTGTTTTAAAAAGAAACTCCACTGATCTTCCCTCTTCTTTATGTGACAGTTAAATGAGCCTTGATAGCAACACGTGCACTGAACATCTCCTAGTACGAGTGTGCTTTTCCTTTTCATTTCCCAATTTCCATTCTCGACACACACTCTTACGTGCATATGTACTAAACAATCTGTAATCATGTCATTTTCTCATTCTTATTCAATCAATGATGCGAGTCATGTCACGCGATGCAACGCGTTGCACGCGATGTTAGTGAAGTAGAAAACGATCCTACTTCAGCAATATGGCCTACAATATTGCATGCAATGTTACACCGTGTGTCTATTTGTTAACACATCCATTATGTTACTGAATATTATGCAGTCACATAACAGTAACATCAAGTAAGTTCAAAAACATCCTCCTTTTGCCTCCTAAATGTATCAGTCATTAATATACCCGGTTAAGTACAATTTCTCAGTTATTAACTGAGCAGTTGTTGTTAGGTCGATTCTTACTAACCTCCCTTCTTTAGCTCTTCTACACATGAACTTGGGAACCATCCTGTTCGATTATCAATGCGTCCTTCCCAGAATCCCTTCTCGCCAACGTACAACACTGAAAAATGAATTATAACACAGAAATTTAGTACAGAAGAAAAGTATTGCTTGCGTGGACATTGTTTATTGGTTAACATTCCACAATATAACTTCACTTTTCAAAAAATATATATATAGTATATACGTTATACATTAAACATACAAAAATTGATTGCATGTGCCAAAACTAGAGAAAAAATAGTCAAAACAAGAAAGACAATCAATACATATTGCATATATAAAACAAAATTATAGGAGAAAATATATTATTGATGTATATATTATATATTACTAAAGACATTATTAAACTATTGGAAAAGCTTCTGGATAAACAAAATATACAATGATAAGCTACGACACAACGACTGGCGTGCTTATTTCTGTTATTTTTCATCATTAAATAACATTTAAACATATATCCGAAATATCCGAAATGCTAACAAATACTTAAATGGTAGAAGACCAATTTTCAAGAGAAAGAAGGAGGTAAGAACAGTACTAATTTTTGTGATTTTTTTGAAACAGTCAAAAATGAAACGGGTTTTTGGCTACTTTGATATTGCGTGACTTGACAAATTAAAAGTTCAATTGATGATGGACGAGCACACTACTCAATATAATGAGTATAAAATGACCATCACAGGGTCAAGTTTGATGTTTTTATCGCTCTGACGCAAAGTACATTCTATAATCTTAAGATGTCTGGGCATAAAAATGAGCATAAATCAAAACATTGGATTATGCACACAATATTCATACCGTTAATCAAGCAGTTGGTGAAATGATTAAAAAGACGGTAATTCAAAATGCAGCAATCATCATTTCCAAAAGAACTCTTGATATGTTTCTTCATAATAATATTTAGTATGTTGAAGCAGAATGGAAAAATCAGTTTTTTTTACAAAATTTATCAACTATAGACTGACCAGCGAAAATATATTTTGGTATAAAATGTGTGCAGCTGTCAAAACACGTCTCTCTCTCAGAAATTAAATAGGTAGTCCTTATCTTTTTCTGTTAGATTCTTTTAAAATATGCATTTGCAGCTAGCCTACTTATTGATCATATTTACAGTAAAACGATTAATGCTTTGATATATATTTTAAATACTTGTAAAGCATTGTTATTTTTTGGGTACAAACGAAAGTTTTCGTCCAAGTTTTATAATGTAGAATAGATTGATGTTTGAAGAGAATACTCTGGATTAAGAACCGGCAAGGAATAAAGATGTTATCGAGATTAGGACGGCATAAATGGATTTGTGTCTAAACGGACTAATATTTGTCCAACTAACAATAAAAATCCCCGATTAATATCAAAGACAGAAAGACATTAACTAAATGCAAATAATAGTTCATTGAATCATAGAAACGAGTTTGAACTCTGAAAACAATCGGTACTGTGATTCGAACTGCATAAGACATTTGAATAACTATTTTTTGCTCAATTTGGTCCACGTTAATCATTTCGTAGGGACGATTGTTCGGATTACTGATCATTCCAACCGCAGACTTGACCTGCTATAAAGCTTGAATCGGATTCAAGTCATTTGATGACTTCTTGTCAAAAGACGCTAAACAATATTTAAACTTCATTTACACATCACTTACCATCATCATTAATAGAATTATCGTTTATAGCATACATATCCTTCCTATCCCACGAGAATCCCTCTGGAATGGCGCCTTCTTGGACACTTTTGGACCGATTGAGTCGCCATTTTCGCTTCTCTCTAAAACTTGCCGAACGTTTATGAACTTTTGTTTCGTTGTTTGTTAGTTTGACATCGGAACTACCATGAAACATTCTAGCCAAATCAACCAGCCTTTTCTTCGTTACGATACCGCTTAGTCGATTCTGCCAGTGGAAACCGCTAAAAATCCACGGCAAAATCAAAACGTTAAATTTTTGTTGCGTGAGTTATTCAGATGAGACCAAACTAAACTAAGTGAGGGTCCAAGATCAGAATTATATTTTCTAGTTGATCGCGCAGCCAAGAAAGACCAGCCTTCTGGAAGCTGAATTTTAATACACAGTCCTTTGAGGCGTCACTATTAGTATAGCGTTATTGTCTGACAAAACCCAATAGTGTTGTTTACAATATAAACAGCGCACCTGTAGACTTGAACTAGTCGCTCGAACAGGACAGAACAAGCCATTAATAAAGTTTGCTAAGAAACCTTATTCACGAAAGTCTTTTTTCTCGATAAAAGGAACGATTTGTCAGGCGAAAGAAATACGTTGTCGCTGATAACGAGGGAAACAAAAAACTGGTCGCGGCTCATCAAAAGGGCACGACAATAGAAACTGGTACCTAATAATAGAGGGTCTTGCCAAATTAGCAATACTCAACACAGAATAATAAAAGATAGTAATGAATATCAGCAATTAATGATAATCCTTAACATTTGGAAAAGACATAGCATTTGAACTTGAGAAAGCTTAAACAAAACAAAAACATAAATGCATTTTTACCTGATTGGAATAAATTGGGCAATACAATAGGGCACAATGTGTGTAGGCTCAAAGTGGTGTCATGGAGGATTTTAAAACAGTGTAAGTAACAAAATAAATTAACAGTATAGATTATTCCTTTTGGATTCCGAATTATGAACGCACAGCAATGTAATCAAACCGAAATCCAACATTAGCCACAGAAAGCAAGGATTCCCAAAGTTGATATATACAGTATATATAGGCAGAAAAACGTATTCTAGTTGGTAATATTTTAATTCTTATAAGACAATGCAGAACTTGAACTCGTCGTACATCCCTAAGACCATATTTAGTGTGGCATTTTTTATGCATACTATAAAATACACACCTACCAACAAGAAAAAACTAGAATTCACGACAAAATACGCGTTTATACGACAAAATATGCTAAAAAATATATTATCCGTTTCCTGTTTCCATTCTAGGTTCATTGATTAAAAAACTTTCCTTCAAAGGTTCATGAATTTCCACGCGGGGAAAAAATGACGATATGTTGCTTTTTTGAGTACGATCAGCACAGGCATGTTACAGAAGTGAAGCTCGATTATTCTTAGAGTGCATCGTATATTTTGTCGAATTGTCTCGTCTATTCCATGCCTCGGGGCACACTAAAAGCGAAGACAACATAAGAGTCATATCGGAAATTATCAACAGAATACCCAAAATAAATGTGGGTATTAAAATCAAATTTTCAGTTTATCAAAACATTTAAAAACCTGATTACATGGTGTTTATGCCACAAAATGATGAAGAAAGGGATACAAATTACTGATTATACTGATTACCTCAATATATATATACACTTTGTTTTTATAAAATTTATAGACGGGTTAGAGTGTAGTTTTCTGATCTAATAGTCCGATAACGGACAATCAATTTGATATTTGCGTTAAGTACCAGATCCCACTCCTTCCTTGCTATCCTTTTTCCACAAGAAGAATGTATATGGCAAAAGAGACTAACAAAGCTGATCTTAGAAAAATGTTAGCCAATCAGAATAGAGAATCCCTTTTCCTCTTACTGAAATTATGGACTATGCATCAAATGAAAAAAGAAAGTTACTTTATAACAGTGACAGAAAAAATGAGTTTCGTATTTTTATCAAAATAATGGGCAGCGTTTTCTCTAGTCAATAAGCCTGAAGCGAGATGACGTTTTACCCCCGTCTCTAGACCATGATCCTTTTCACACTGCTTTTGTTCTTTAATTATGAGTATTGTTCTTGTATTCTCTAAGTAGTCAAAAAATTTAATATGAAAGAATTTAAAAAACTATTATGGTATAGAGACGGGGGTAAAACGTCATCTCGCTTCAGGCTTATTCGCAGGCTCCCAGGCACCTCAGTTTTGCAATAACGACATTCTACGCCACTACTTCTGATCAGCTGAGAGCATTTCTCGGAATATATAAATTTTATCAGTTATCTGGTTGGTAATATTGTTTTGTCGTCGTGATATGCAATAGCAAATGTTAATCTAAATTAGCCTGGAGTTGAAAAATGTTGTTTAAGCTTTTGCTTAACCACAGAAGTAAGGCTAATGGCGTAACAAAAATACAAAACTGACCCAAACTGCTGAATAACTCTGCCGCTTAAGATGTTCATTCTAGTAATTTTACAAAAAACATTATTTAGTACTGTTTTTGGATCTTTTGGTCCACATGAGGGAGGTTAGAATATGTCACAATTAGAACAGTAATGATGAAAAGGTAAATTATACACCGTGAAAAAGATGAAAAAACTTACTGACGTTTCGGACGCTAGTCCTTCGTCGGAGTAAAAGAGAAAGAGGTGATAGAGAGGCGTGTATATAAGATAGAATAAGACAAAGGAAACCAATGAGAACAAGGTAGGCAAGGAAACAAAAACAAACAATTAAAAGACAAAAGAAAAGGTTAGTTGAAAGCAAAGCGTTCATTAATCCCGTTGGGACTAAGAGTGCCCAATAGGTGAATAAGCCGCATTTCTTTGGTCTTGCGACAATCATTATTGCCGTTAATCAAAGAAAGACCGAAAACAATGAAGTCAGAAGGAGAACTGATTAGCTAGATTAAAATGCCGGGAAACTGGTTTGGTGGGATCGTTATTGCGAATATCGTAAAGATGATTGCAAATGCGATCACCAAGACGGCGGCCAGTCTCGCCCACATACAAAAGATTACAGCGGGTACATTTAATACAGTATACAACATTAGAAGTGGTACAAACAAAATGGTCAGTGATTTTAACAGTGGATTTAGGACCAACAACAGAAGTGTGAGAAGCTATGTGAGGACAAGTGTAACAACGTTTACGAGAACAGCGAAAAGTACCAGGTTCTTTGTTAGAGGGAAGAACTCCCTTGACCAAGAAAGAACGAAGATTACGATTACGTTTATAAGAAAAAAGAGGGCGGTTGTTGAAAATAGCAGAAGTGCGAGTATCAGAGTCAAGCAGAGAAAAGTTGTGGTTAACAATGGGTTTAATGGAATTATTAATAGGATGATACGTGAGAGTGAAAGGAATGCGATCATTAGAGGGACGAGTGTGAGGAGTGAGAGCGGTGGTACGATCAATAGTAGAAACTTTACGAATGGCGTGATCAATAACATGAGCAGGATAGTTACGCTTGAGGAAGAAGGAACGCATCTCAGAAAATTTAACAGAAAAATCAAGATCATCACTACACAAACGACGAAGACGAAGAAATTGCGAGAACGGAATAGCGTTAAGGGTGTGCTTAGGATGAGAAGACGAGTAGAGTAAATAAGAATGAGAGTCAGTAGGTTTGTAGTGGACACTAGTGCTAAGACGGTCGTCATTAACACTAAGCAAGATGTCAAGGAAAGTGACTGATGTTTCACTAACCTCCCACGTAAAGTCTAAGGCAGGATGGAAAGAGTTAACAAAAGAGATGAAAGCATCTAAGTCATTACGTGAACAAGAAGTAGCACCAATACAATCATCAATATACCGTCCAAAAAATTCAGGTTTAGGCCCAGTATATTGTTGAAAAACAAGGTTTTCGATATATCCAACAAACAAATTGGCATAACTAGGGCCCATCTTAGTACCCATAGCAACACCGTTAACCTGCCGTTAATTTACCTTTTCATCATTACTGTTTCATTAGAAACACCGACGCAGCTCACACTAGTTTTTAGCTAGTTATATCTTCAGAATTAGAAGTCAACTTATATAAGACTTGAGGCATGACTAACTTACCTTCCACGATGTCTCCTTTTACCACCTCTAATTCTCCACCCATACTGGGAATGTAATCTCTCACAGCAATGTATCGACTACCAGGTAAATTAGCATATAGTCTTTTCCTGATCGTTGCAGCACCGGAAACTATCTTCACTGGTCGCACCATCCTGTGCTCCACATCACGCAATCTCCTGTTTGTCTTAGCACGTGACCTGCTCTCATCGGCGGTCTGCTCCAAGATTTCTGAGTCAGAACAGTACGAGGAATCGGATGTTGTCGAACATACTGACATACTCCTTTGGACACGGTTATTAAAAAGCCCGTTTTCCTCTAAAGATACAGAGTCAGCGTTACTGGATCGATGGCTTCCAGACGATGATCTTGGTGAAGAAGGAAGCGAACTAATACTGTTGGCGGATGCATTTGATTCAGTCCGAGGAAACAGCGAACTAGCTTTTGGTTTTTGGACGATCTTTCGACGACGAGTACTATAAGATGGTTTTTCCGAGATTTTAACTATATAAGAAAAAACTACAATTAGCGCTAAAGTGGCAGCTAAGAACACACACTGTTTTCAATATACAGTAACTAACCTATTTGTCCATCAGTAAATGTTCTTATGAACTCTGCAAGCTCTCTATTACCGGCAACAGCTGCTACCTGAAAAAAAGAAATTATATTTTTTTAAGGAAAGATGCATCAAAAGCGAATCTTTCTATAAGGAACAGAAAAAAAGTTATTGAATTTATCATTATTGTGGATAGTGCTTGTTGTGACCCGGGTGAGGCTTCACGAATTTGCAACGTGCCCTGTGTTTGGTTAGGTTTAGGGTCAGGGTCGGGGACATTGTTTTCTATTGTTCTACACATGTGTGCCCTCCAATAGGATCACATCTTGCAAATTCGTGAAGGACGACACTTTTTGTGATCAGATAGTGATACATGTTGTATTGTGACAATCCTATATAGTCATCTATCACATACCTCATATGCAGATTGGTTAGCATAATTCAATTTGTCTCGTTTTGCTCCTCGGAACAAAAGCACTCTGGCGCATTCCTCCTAGAGATATCAAACCAAAAAAAAGCAAATCTTAAGCCATGACCACCTAATACCAATGCTACTAACAGGCTTTTCATGAGACAGACGCCAACCCTTTTCCACTGCTTGGTGATACAGCTCACTTTGGCTGTAACATCTACCCATATCTAAGCCTCAACCTTCTCAAGCCAGAGTGTGCAGACCATGCTCCCATACCAGATCTCAATCAGAGACCAGGATCAGGGATTTTGTTTTATGAGGGCGGCGCATCTCTCATGATCAGGACATTTTCAAACCAACAAAAAGACTAGATATACTTTACCCCTAGATTCGCACCTGCCAAGAGATTTAAAATGAGGGGGAAAATACTCTCAAGGTCAAGGGTCCTACACAAACCTGATTACTGAGAGCTGTGATGTGTAGTGGTGTATTCCCTGAAGCAGTGGTAGCATCAATATCTGCTCCATAGAATAACAAGTGCTCCAAATGCTGGACAAGACCCTTCTTGCAAGCCTGATTCACAAGAAATTACATATGGTTAATAATTAAAAAATCATTACAATTATTACATTAACTTACAAATATCTTGTGCGCTGATTGGTTATTTTTTATCATCAATAAGAGGACAGACAGATAAAGCTGATGTCAACGTCGGAGTGTGCGCTCTTACCGTTGGTTGTTTTGATAACTAAAAATGAGAGGTTTTTATAGTTTTTGTTATTTTATATAAAAACCAATAGACATCAGTTTTTATGTGTCTGTCCTCTTATTGACAATAAATTCCGTCATCACATTGTCAAAGTAATATGCGGATCCACTCAGCTATGTCTTGTTAATCCATTCTAATTTGACAATGTGATGATGCAATTCATCGTCAATAAGAGGACAGACACAAAAAACGTATGCCTATTTGTTAACTACACATCATAGCATTTGAGCTAAATAGAAGCGATTCCATCAACAGCTTCATTTTTCAGGTATATGTATTTTAATTAACTATTGGGTTTCAGCCAAAAGTCATTTTTAAAAACCAGCAATTTCTAATTTCTAATGTTGGTTTGATGTCTGGTTTGAATTTCTATGGAAAACCTGTCCGGGGTTATTAATTTAACCCCACAGGCGGCATTGATATTAACACTGGGGGACAGAGGGGCTGAATTCAAAACCTGGGACAAGTTTTCCATCGCAATTCAAACCTACATCAAACATTATTAAAAATAGAGCTTGGTTGGTTTTTAAACTAGTTAAAACGCACATTTGGGTTTGCATTGAAATTCAAGACCTCAGGCCTGTACCCTGGTCCCAGAGGCTCAACGATTTTTCTACACGTATATTTTGAACCGCGAAGCCACGAAGCTGCAAGCTCCGACGAGGACACTCTGCATCGCAGCTTGCTTGCCGCTTCGCGGCTCAAAATATACGTGGCCGGGAGAACAATCGTCGAGCCTCTGGGACCAGGGTATCAGGCCTGTGGCCCTCAGTCTTGAATTTCAAACCCTCCCCCTAGCGTTTTAACCTTTATATACAACATACATGGTGTATTTCTTGCATTCCTTGGTGATCTGTTACTCCTATCTCAGCATGTTCATCTAATAGAAGCTGACAGCAGTATGAGTCTCCTCCATGTAGCACAGTATAGTATAATGGTGTTAAGCCCTTTGAATCCATAAAATACATGATATTTAACATACATGTATTATATGATATTGCACAATACATACACTATACATATAGTTTTCTACATACGTGTATGCACATGGTCTAAACCTAAAGTGCAAGTGTACAGTAAGTCTGTTCTATATTAGGCTTATAAAGGAGTACAAATTTCAGGTTTCAGACAAACCTGACTGTTGCCATGTCTCCAGACAATTTTTTAGCAAAAATTAGCCTTACCTTTGGGTCTTTCATGTTGGGAGGACAACCTAAGTCAAGCAAAATCTGAAAAAGAAAGAAAATAGTTTTATTGGTATGTGTATTTTTATATCATTACAATAAATTGAGACTGCCTGCATATTACCTTAATTGATCTAGGTCTTCCAGCTACAGCAGCTTTATGCAGGGGAGTAAGACCATCACCAGACCTATAGTCAAGATGGGCACCTCCATTGACAAGTGCAAGAATAAGGTCTTTTCTCTCTTCACCATTAACTGCTATTGTCAAAGGAGTTTCTAAAACCAAACAAAAACATTCGCATAAGAAAGTTTGCAACCCCCATTGGTTGTCTTATTCACTAACTGACATATGGAATTGATTTGATTAGCTATTTGGTTTAGTAAACTCTTAAGACTAAGATGTTTTGATTATCAAAATATTTATCAATAATTATCTCGAAATGTTAACTGTAATAAAGAATTATTATTCAAGGCAATGACCTGTTGACTAACAAGAGAAGGAACTAAAACCACAATGATACATATCGATCTTTTTTAACAAAGAAATCATATTTAAAGGAATGAATTATGGTCGGAAATGGGAAAACGTTTGTACAACAAGCTATACTTGCTGAATAAAAAGAATTAATGAAATAACGATATACTTGTACTGCACTGCAGCTGATCAGATGAGCTAACCAACAACAGTCGTTCTTTTTCCAAAAACACAAATCTACAACACACATTTGCCTTCAAAATCTGCACTTGTGGCAAATTATAGTAGAATAATAATAATAATAATAATAATAATAATAATAATAATAATAATAATAATAATAATAAATAATAATAATAATGATTATGATTTATATAGCGCCCTTTATTATGTGGATATAATCAAAAGCGCTTTACATAGGGGCATGAATGACAGATTGCTTTATGCAATTTACAAGCATGAGAGATAGTTAGTATGAAGTGTAGGCACTGAGGGTGGTCACTGCCAGGGTTTTGTTTTGTACATCCTCAGTGGTTCTTTTATGTCTCCCATTTTTATTGTAGGTTAACAAGGGTTAGGAGACAGGGCCTACATACCATATATTGTTTTTAAACATAACTACATTAAAAGTGAACATTGAAGTACATACCTCCAGTCCTGTCATCCTGGAAGTTAGGGTCCAGTCCTTTTTCAGCCCACTTTGTTACTTGACTGACCAAGTTGGAAGAGACAGACTCGTAAAGCTTCTTTAGATTGGACTAGGAAAATGACACAAAGCATAGAAATTATCAATACGTGGAAGTGTGGCTGATACAGCATGATGTACATGCATGAGTTCTCCCTCCGTCCATAAAAATCATTTTCTAAATTCCAATTGGAATGTAGTGGAAGAAGAGCCACTCTGTGGAACCCATTTCTATAAAGTCCTTTTTTCCCCAAACACAACATGAAGCACAAGTCTAAGAAATTATTTCTCAAGCTCATTTATGAACATCTAGCTGATTAAAGGTACCTTGGTGTGTATTTTTTGCAAAGTTTTGCCATCATACTGCAAGGACTTGTACACTCTTCTCTTGTATTTGAACTGTAATAAAAATATAATTTTCATAAATGCTAAATGTATGTTAACAGACAAATTGGCAGAGTACTGGGGAAAACCCAAAACAGTGCAAAAAAGTGAGTAAATGTTTTGGAAATACAATAGAAATTAATTAGCATGTTATAGAGGGCTTGATTTATTAGAAATGCAGATTTTGTTTATTTCTCCCGCCAAAAAACATCCTGATTTATTATTTGATTTATTATCAATAACTTTGATTGGACAAGAATAATTCTTACAGTCACATTTTTGCCAATTGTAAGCATTCTTAGACAAAACAAAATACTGTAGTCTTCAGGGCCTTGCAAAAATGCAGAGAATGCCTTGCTGGTTAAATTTAATAAAATATTCGAGTACAGTATGTAAACTACATGTTTTAGAACCTCAATTTCGAGGTGAAAACAACAGAAAAAGTAATAAAATTATGCTAGAAATGAAAAATTTAAAAGTTGATTTCAATTTGCTGATTTATTTTTAGCATTGTTTTAGAAATTGAGTGGACAAATAGTGCCGAAAACCATAAACTGTGATTCAGTGAAGATTCAGTGCTGTGTGCAGTCATAAAGCATGCGGTTAGGAGAAGCATGACGAGTAGAGGAGTGCTTCTTGACACTTCTCGAGTGTTCTGCCAATTCCCAAGTGCTTTATAATGGCACAGCAACAGCAAGCAAGTTTTCCATTTCTTTTATGAAATACAAATTACAATAACCTTTATTTTAGATAGGAATGACGCAACAGAAATTGCACGCACATGCAATGTGCTCTCATAAAGCACCTGCTCCAAGCCAATCAGAACGCAACATTCATAACAATTTTATAGAGAAAAAATATTGCTCTGGGATCCTCACGATTACCCTACATTTCATATTCTGGCTGCGTTACCAGCGTGGTTGGTCCTTGTAGTGTAGTGGTTAACACATCGGACTAGAATACCGAAGAGGTGGGTTCGAATCCTGCCAAGGGCATTGATATTTTTCTCTTATTCTCTCTACTTCATTGTATACACACCGAACGCATAACTTATTACTACTTGACTATGTCTATTATCTGCGTACATATTTACGGTGTTCAACTTATCTATAGAGAAAAAATATCGCTCTGGGATCCTCACGATTATCCTACAATTCATATTCTGGCTGCGTTACCAGCGTGGTTGGTCCAAGTTTGTAGTGTAGTGGTTAACACATCGGACTAAAATACTGAAGACGTGGGTTCGAATCCTGCCAAGGGCATTGATATTTTTCTCTTATTCTCTCAACATTCATAACAGTTTTTTTATAATGTGATTTAGTGCGGAATTGCACCCTCACACTCTGTCAGATGCTCTGTATGATAAAAGTGCATAAGTGGTTAAACGTAAATGTAAAACAGAGGCATTAGTAACTTTTCTAAGCACATATTTAATCTGGACCAAAATATGTGTTCTTTCAAGATTTTCTCACTTAAAGTGTACATGAACCCTTCAACAATACTTTCAGTACTGATTCTAAATAAAGCTAGTAAATACTAGTTGAATGGTAAAATATTTCTTGATTTGAGTGATGCGTTTCTAAGTTATGAAGGTTTATACTTCGAATATGCTAATAAGTGTGAAGTCTATTAAAGCTTAATTAAATATACAGAATCAAACTGGTTCATAGATATAGTATTTAAAAAGCATTTTACTCATGGTTTACATGTAATCTATTTATTACAAGTTTTATTTTCAAAATAGCCAACATTTAGTATTACTAGTTACAACAAAAACACTCAAAGTACCTTACGTCATCATCATTAACATATTGGAAGTATAAACCTTCATAACTCAGAGACACATCACTCAATTCAAAAAATATTTCACTAATCAACTATTTACTTTATGTAGATTCAGTACTGAAAGTATTGTCAAAGGGTTCATGTTCACTTTAAAAAAGGAATAAGACCTGGATCCCCTGGGACCCTTCCTTGGTTATGCCCTGATAAAATAATGTAAACAAGACAAGGTTCTGTAGTACCTCAAGTTCTGCTGGTGACTTTCTCTGTGGATAATCTCGAAATGTTCTTTCTTCATCCAAGAACTTGCCTGAACGACCATTACAAGGTGGCTCATAGAAACCATAATTAAGCGCATCTTTCAATCCCTATGTGTAACATAATATCTAAGCATTAAATTTAAGAAAATCAGGTTGGTGATATTGAAGCTAATATTGGCAAGAATTAAACAACTCATAGTACAGAGCGTAAGATAACCCCAATTGCCAAAAGCTTTAAAAAAATTATAAATAAATAAGGTGCAGTATCTAATGTGTATTGAGCAACAAACTTATGCAAATTTGCAGAGCAAATCTGCTCATTTTATACCCCTCCTTGCACAACAAATTCTCAAGAAACTCTCTTTACTCTTTCCAACGAATGAAGATTTGTTGCATGTAGAGTAGTGTAGATGTATAGTATATATGTTTATATGTTTATGTATAGCTTTTTGTGTAAAGCTGTATATTGTAAAGTGACACGTCGTTGTTTTAATAAAGTATTTATTATATTTAAAAAAATGAATAGTAGTAATACAATCAATCATTTGTTCTGTAACTTGCAATTCAACAATGTTGTGTGCAACAAGTACCATCATTTTGTGGGCCTTATTATCATGCCTAAATCTTAGTGGAACTACATGAACATGATTGTACTATTTTGATTTTTTGTGACTGACCAATCCTTCCTAACCCCTCTCTCCAGGGGGAGGAATTTTCTCCTGTGTTTGAACTCATCTTCTCATATAACTATCTATCCCCCCCCCCCCCACCCTCCCCTCGCCAACCTCCATTCGTTTTTTTTCTGCACTAATCTTATCATGTTCCAGAACAAAAACCTATGGCATCAAGTTCAAGGTTAACAATATTTATCTAGAGTTAGAGATTATGGTTATTGTACTGTTTTGACCCTGTCAGACATTCAGACATACAGACCTTGCTTATCTCATTTCCGACCCGAAGTTTGGCGTACCATACTTTATCATCAATGTCAAAAATGTATACTCTCTGTAAGATAAATAATTTACACCACAAGAATCAGTAAAATGGACAGTATTGTATGTAACCATACATGCATGAGTAATTATTATCATTGCAAACATAATTGTGCCTATGAATGGACACTCTCACTGAAGGAAAATATAGCCCTTTGCTAAGATGCAGGCATACATGTACAATTAATGATTGCAATAAACTTATTAATAGAGAGGCTGAACCATAACAGTAGATGGCAACACACACATGTATTATTGGTTTTTCTTACTTATGTACATGTACATAAGCCAAGTATGTGAAAATTTTTATTTTATTTGACAGAAAAACCAGACACCCATGATAGAAAAAGGCTTTCAAAAAAATTGCTAATGATGTACTTAAATTAATCTCTGAGAATACTGACAGTTGCTCTATACTTTCCCTCTTGATTCAGTTACCAGGTACTGTCATGAATAGTGGGATCACATGTAAATTTGAGGCAAACTAACCACAACTGAAATGGTTATTAAAGAGCAATACATATAATGAGGCAACCTTACCTTCAACAATCCCTCTTTTAGCTTCAAGCTTACTTCCACCTGGAAGTCTTTTGGCTGGTCACTGTTGTGATTACTGATTGTCTTTGATTCATCCTTCATTATAACAACCATAAGTATTGGTTTTCAGCTCTTTTGCTTGACTCGTACAGAATTTACAGTATTCTTAGGGTATTAAATTCACAGCTATGTGAAGTCACAAAGAAGAACTTGAATATAAAACTTGGCCATTTTGTTGGTGATTTTTCTGTGAAAAAATAATATGGAAAAATGACTACAAAAAACAACATAATTATTCAATATGAATGGAGAGTGGAGACTCAGAAATGAATGAAGAGATTGAAATTTAGGGCCTTTTTCTGAATTCACACATTTAACAAAATTCGTAATTGAAAAGCCAAGACAAATATGTTGTGATTTTCAAAGTCAGAGCAAATACTAGACATCTATCCAAATATGTCAAGCTAGTAATATTTGTTACCGCATGTTGTATTGATAAAAGGGTATAATCAATGAAGAAAGAGACAGAGACCTGGTTCATGAATGCATAATACTACTACTTGCCAATAAATAAGGACTAAACAGCAATTTCCAATAGTTGTTACAGGTAAAAATTGATTTAAACATGAAAAATCAGATCAATATGACAAGGTATTAGACACTTTGATACTCAAATACTGTAAAGTGATCAGTTTCTACTCAAAGATATGACATCAAGCTATTAAAATGTCATGGATGAGTTAGTAAATTTCATGCTATTTAACATGCACCACCAGAATGATTACAGTCTGACAACATCCTTGAACCCAGACATTGCAGACTGTTGTGAAAAATGTCATTTTAAGTTCAAGTAATCAATAATTTGAATCCCTAGCACTGACAAAATGAAATCCAGTTGATGCATACACTCCATGTAAGGTCAAATCAAATGACATAGCAAGACATGTAAACTGAAACATGTGCCATGTTTGACATCATACAATAGTGCCAAAACAAATTTGTATTGCTTTTTTCGATTTCAATTCAACCAAAACACAGCTGATTCATAACTTCAAGCTCTATGTGAGTAGATTGTGATTTTATTCACCTAGCATTAAAAGAAAAACCTTCTTTTTAAAAATGTTTTAGTTTTGAAATGTTACCAAAGCAAAATAAATTTAATACTTCTAAAAAGTAAAACTGAAATCAGGACTAGGAGTGTATATAAAAAAATAAAATATATATAAAGAATCTGAATATTCCAGAAACAAACTTTGAGTTCATTACCTTTTAGGTGCTTAACTAATTTAACAAACTTTTTAAAGTCTTGTCAACAACAATAATAAAAGAAACAACAGATTAATTAATCTTGGCTTGTTAAAAAAGTGTTTGTTTTGAAAACATACTTTAATTTTTGAATATCTTTGAGAGATGAGATAAACACCTGGCCAGTAATAGAAGAAACACAATAAAAAATGGAGTAACATGTAGGCTGAAATGGAAAAATACACACAAGCAAGAGGTCTGTTTTACATTACTAACAGTTTTTTTTGCAATAAAATATCAGCATGTGGAGAATGTGAGTGGGAGACAAATTGATGGACCAAAATTTCAAGTAATTAATATGATTTTAAAATGATATTACAAACAGATGATAATTTACAATTAAAATTAATATTCAGTATGATATCAATGACACTAAATCCATAATTATTTTTTAATAGTAAATTTATAATATTAAATTTCTATGACAATATCAAAGGTAAGGAACTGGTTATAAAGAAAGGGGAAAAGGGGTATAAAACTGGATTAAAAGGAGCTCTTTTTTCGCTGGTCCAGTATAAAAGTGTCAAAAAAAAAAGTTCTAAAGTTTGCATTCAGGAAATGAAAATTAGCTCATCTATTTTAAGAAGTTCAAAATTGTGTTACCCAACCTTTAGTTTCATGACCATAGTATGTTTTAAAGAAAACGTTTTCTTTTAAACAAAAGATAAAATGTCTGTCACGGGTTATAAAAATTGATAAATTTGGCTGACTTAGGCCCTGTCTACAATAACCACTTCAAAACAGAATTATTCTTTATGGATTGACCTTCTGTCTACACTTGTATATCCGCTCAAAAAATCACTTGAATATGTGACTTTTGGTAAACAGAAAAATGCTCACAAGCAAAAAGGATTAGGAAATTATACTAAATACATGTGGAAGAGAATTTGTTTTCAATAGGATAAAAAAACATTTTTACAGGCAAAAGTATCCATTTACGTGTGGATGAGGTCTCAGCATCACAGACTGCTTAATTTCTTCCTAAATTATACATTAACCTTGGTGCCGGAATAATAAAAAAATTAATACCTGGTCTATAATGATTATAACATAGAATGATTGGAATACATGGGAGACATTGTCACTCTTACTAACCTCTTAGAGCAGTATTTGGGTAATAGCATATAGTGCAATAATGCACATATAAATTTATGAATGCTTCTCAATATTTCAAACCTCTATGTTTTCCACAAGTTTAAAGCTAGCTTTCTTCGATATTGTACAAATTACAGGTATATCTCACATAGATGTGTATGACAGTATGCATGCAGCTACATCTAAACCTTTTTGTATTACTTTTTGGAAAACTCTTTGTGTGAAGTAATAGGCAACACCACACACTGTGATTTATACATTTTTAAACATTTCATAAATCATAAAACTTTTGAACTTTAATATATATGTTATACATGTATAAAGTTTTCCTTAAGTCGTCATGAGAAAAAGTGCATGGAAAATCAGAACTTATTTAACAATTTTGAACTTCTTTAGAATGTTTCTTGCTTGCATTATAATTGCAGTACAAATATGACTAACAATGACTAACAAAATTTGAGGGGACCATGCAACGACTGTGAAAATTATGAAGCACAAAAAGAATTTGTGATATTGATAACTTGATCAACACCTTCATGATCTTTTTTTGTGTGGCAATTGTGCTATATTTTACAGTACATACATCACATCACAACTGAATTAACATTAATAAAAATTATACATTTAAGGAAAAAAGTTTTTAGCATTAATTATTTAATCTCACTACATACTTGTATTTTCCTAATGCTTTTATATGGAGAAAGATTTATGAAAACTTTTAGCATTATCTCAATGAAGTGAATTATCTTTATTATTGTTATTGAATATAATTAAACTTGATATTTTATATCATGGTTTTGTGTAATATTTGTACATAAATGTACAATTTGCATAAAAACAATCTTACAAGAACAAACACAAAAGACAATAAAGCATAATAAAAAGTTTAATAATAAAACACTGTATCTGGATTTATTAACAGGCTTTTATGCAGGACAATAATAATACTACCAGGAAAGTTAATTGATCTAAAGCTTAAGGTTTAATTTTATATCTTAATGCCATTATGTGTGAGCTAGTAGATAACTCAGTTAAAAGGCTATGAAATGGACAAAGTAAACAATCAGCCATTAATGCAATGACAACAAACATCAATACACAGAAACTATGTACTTGCAAATGGTTTGGAAACTTTAATTTAGGTACAGTATATTTTGTATCAATTTGATTACACATTTGAATATGAATGCTCTGATCTAATTTTGTCATAATGTATACTCAGCAAATACTAGTGTAAAGACATACACAACATATTTTCAAACAATACGACAATGTTGTCACAGATGTCAATCAACAACAAGAAAGCTATACTCATGGATTTATTTAAAAGGGATCAAGTATAAAATATATAGGCCAATAAAAATCAATATTTCTTTAACAAAGATAATAAGTATTATCTCTTCTTAGCATTTTTGATTTCATTAGTTAAAATCCATAATGGTGATAACAGTTGGATGTAGTTTGAAGGGTATTAATTTGACTCACTATATGATCATATGGGGACTAAAAGAAGTAATTACAGACTATACTAAACATAATTTATTAGTGCAGTCTGTAGGGTTTTTTAATCAGTATACTCATACTAAGTAGGCTATATATATATAAAAAGAGAGAGAGTTGGCACCTATATGTTTATATCAATGAAGTTCACATTAGGGGTTCTCAAATCTGTCATCCCATCATTCTTTTATCAAAATTCAGATCCTGTCCTGTGATGTTTTATGACTTGATATTCCTTACTTGTAAGGCATCCAGATAAAACGAAAATGAGTTTATGAATTTGCAAAAAGAAATGTTACTGGGTATCCAATAGCAAAGACTCATAATACCTAAATCCCCATGCCTCAAAAAATAAACCAAAATTTCGCTCCGGCTCTTAACTGAGAATATTGCTTCCCATTGTTTTAAGCTCGCAATATGAATCCTCCTTTAAGATGAGGTAGATCCTGCATGCCACCAAACCTATTGTGTACCCTTAAATATGGGCCATCCTAAACCAATGCATTTCATTTCAGTAAATACTTTTTCAAAATATTTTTTTCCATATATTTATAATGAAAAAAAACATATTGAAAAAAGATTTCTGTAAATTAATTCTGTATATTTTAATACGTATTTATGCAATATAAATTGAAAAAAAAAATTCATCTTCCCTTTAGAGTTTACACCTTCGAGAGAAATTAACTTAGCCATGTATTACCAATCAAGTATTATGAGAAAATTACATAAATCCTTGAGAATCGTTTATATTATAAGATACTTAAATCTAAAAATATCTTTGTATTGTCTTTCGATGGTTCGTTTTTTTAAATATTTTATGTGAAAGTTTTATACAAAGTTTGCGACGCGAGGAAAATAAATTCAAGAGGACAAATACGGAGATCATGTTCAGAACCAAAATGGCTTCTTTTAGAAATTTATAGAAGTTATTTTATATATCTGTGGTACAATATTCAGCATCGATTTTAGATGGCTAATAAAGGAAACATTTTTATTACGATAGGAACGGAGTATTGTGTCCTGGAATTTCCGTTAGGAAAACCAATAATTGCGAGAATACTCATTTCTAAGAATAAAAATATCCTCAACGTATAAGTTGGCGAGAGCACTGACAACAACAAGTAGAATCAACGACGTGCATGAAATATCAAAGATAATAATGAATAGAGGAAAAAGATATGCAAAAAAGAAAGAAATACCTGAAATGTAAGTAAATTGGACATAGGAATGATAAATTTAGATTTACAGTTAAGATATTATCTAAGTGCGAAATGTCCGATCTTGTCATACTTTTGATTCATCACTCGAATAAAGGAAAAATGCATATTAACTACTGACCTCTGCGCAAAATAAACTAACTCAACCTCCCCCTAAAGCAAATACTCATTCAAAATGTTGCTGGTTATTAAAACTATAGTAAGGAACGCAATATTCAATCATTATTGTGTGAAAAAAACTCTAACTATTTCATATACTTATCCACTAGTGAAGACCTCGAAGTGCCATACCTTAACTTTCAACTATGATAACTTCCAAAAAATTCAATCAATCACGCCAAAAGCAAACGATACCCTCAAAGGTGACAAAACCTACCTTCCCTATGGTCTTGAGCTTTAGAAAACGCTTGAATGTAAATTATGTTTTTGTCAAAATAACGCGCCACTTCATGATAAATACTCGCTTTACTTACGAGACGCCATTTCGATTCGTATTATTTTTCTACACCACGTGATAGCAATAGTGAATTTTGATTGGTTTATATTTCAAGTTGAAATTCCTTTTACTACAAGCTCGCTGTTTAGAATTGACCGCGAATTTTCTATCATTCGGATGGAATTTTCAAGAAAGCAAACAATATATAGACATATACCCGTAATAAGTATTTGTATAGGGTTATAGTCACAGATTTTGCATTAATTCCAATCTTGTTAAGTTAATAAGTTCTCGATAATTCGAAGTATTGGTCTAGTGCGCTTCTGTTACAAAACAAGCTCCAGTTAATTGAGCTTTACATGAAAATTATTCAAGTGTTTATAATCATAGCCGGAACGAAATATTCTGACAAAACAGCCTTTTGTGTCGTCATGCACTAGATCTACTCGAATTTATTGAAAATTCTATTGTAATCCAAAACAATGGTTTTAAAAAATTATAATCTTTTTGTACCAGCCCGGTCACAAACACCGGATATGCTGCTAAGCAATAAACAAAGAATGGAAATATGAATGGAATGGGAGGAAATATATGATATCATCTTTCCTGTGCACTCCTCTCCTTCCATGAAATAAGATTGAGAAACTAAATAAGGAATCTTTTTGTTTTGACTGCCCAATAAAATGCACCGGCAAAAAGCATTGAGTTCAAAAGGCCTTCAAATACATCGCTTGATCAAAATGAATTTGCGTGCTTGTTTCTAATCGGTTAGCTCAAGCGATCATTATTTACGGTACGAATTTCAAGAAAGGAAAGAAAAGCTGACTCGTAGTGTTCATGGTTCCGGAGTGTCCTCACCGGACCAGATATAGAACTATATATTAGCAGGGCCGTAGCTACAACTTTGTGATTGGTCCGGTTTTCGTAAAATATTTTTCTTATATTTTTTCACTGAAAGTTGAAACCGGACCCATCGTACCGATAGCTACGGCCCTGATTAGACAAGTAAGCACTGCATCAAAAGACGTTGGCACTGAGAACAAAGTGCCTGGGACTTTCCAGTACCATTATATACTGAAGGCAAAACAGGAACTATTAAAGACGAAATTAAATCTTTACTCATGGTTGTTACTATACAACAATATATAAACATTTTATTCAAAGGAATGTGTTTTTTTAAAGCAAATTATAAACTATGAATTTAAACTACAGATCACGTGGCCCCACCTCCCTTACGACGAGCAGTTTTGTCCCCCCCCCCCCCCCCCAAAAAAGGAATGAAAAGACCATCCCGGCACTAGTAGGAAGGCGCAGGTTCAGCTCATAATAATCGAAATAGGAAAAATAGCATATATATAAATTGAATGTTTTATAGGATGGGAAAATAGGCTGGATGGCAAAAGCTTACAAACCAACACTTTTCCCTTACAAAGTTTTTTAAAAAACTTAATTTATATATTTAATGTCATTTCTTTTACATTTAACATTTCGAGCTGAAACATCGCTCTCTTACCGCTAAGTTTGAAACTTTTATTTCTGGAGTTCCTTTTTACTTATTGGCTCGTTTTAAGGGCTTCCGCCTCAAATACTTTTTTAAATGCGGTTAAGCGCGCAATTATTAAACTGTAACATTATTGAAATGAGAATAAAGTTGTTGTTGTTAATAAAGGAGAGAGGGTCACGTTGCCTGCAAGTGCAAGTCGTTTATTTCTTGCAGACTTTTTTTTTTTTTTTTTTGGCTGGATTGAAAGACCTTTAAGTGACATGTCACCGTTCCTTTTTCAGATATCGTTTTTCCTGATGAGGTCACCTACTCAATACTTCAGTAACCTTAAGTTATGACAAGCTATAACTGAGTCAATCAAATCAACCAAATTTCGGTACTTTTTGTAGTACCTACTATAAACTGTTCAATAAACTCGCAGATCGTGTATTATCGGGTTTGAACTCACGAGGTATATAGCTGTTGCTTGCTTCTGGTACGAAGAGATTTTAGTGCCACTGCGAAAACTACGCCTGCAATGCGAAGTGGCCGGAACCATAATTTAAAAGTTGAGAAAAAAAGTTAATCGAAATTGAAAAAAAACATAAGACGAAAAAACAATGGAGAACGCGGGGGAAGGGGGAGGGGAAAGGGGGGGGAGGAGGGAGGGGGGGGGAATCAAAATGTGGTCATTATTTTGCGGATTATATGCAATTGCAGATCATGGTCCAACACGGCTGTAGACAAAGGAAAAACAAGCACAAACTAAGCTGATGGTATTTGCTCAAATAGAGAAATAGAAAGAAATAATTAAGATTAAATAATTAAATAATTAAAATAAAAAGTAAATAATTAAAATATAGAACTTTCAAGAACATAAAATTCATGACGGCTAATGGTTTCGTGGCATCAAGTCAGTGACGCAAATAATCTGTACAAGTACTGATGATGAACTCTTCCGTAAGATGAGATAGAAAATATTCGCCAAAAATGGAATCTTACTAAAATATTTGGATAATCGGAGCAAAAGTGTAATTGGTTTTCACACGCTTTTGATTAGCGTGATTCGGTTTCCAACTTCATGCATGAGGTCAGACAGGTCTTTTAGTAACAAAATACGAGCACTTGAGCCTAGCTAGCAATATGACACGTACCTAAATGGACAGACCATACACTATGACTGATGCTGTTTCCTAATGGACACATGCTGCGCAACTCCCCTTTCTCCATCCGCACATTCTGCATATTAAAAAAAAGCATTAGCCAAATACACCGTTATATGAATGAAGGAATTAGGAGAAAATAAAAACATAAAAAACAGAGTTAAAAAAAGGAGGATCCCACGATGATGGAAAAAAAAGCAAGCGACGACAAAAAATTTTAATTTTAAAAATGTGGCAGAGGTGAAAATGAGTCGCACGAATTTGTGAAGGAAAACTTGCTTCAAGATAAAATTTGGACCGAAAAATGACAAATTTAACTAGGGCTTATAAACAGCACTACTAAAGACAACTGACTTCATATGATGTACTCCACTGCTACAGATAACTGACTTCGTGTGATGTATTCCACTACTACAGCTAACGGATCAGTGTGCTGTACTCCACTGCTACAGATAACTGACTTTTTGTGCTGTACCACACTGCTACAGCTAACTGACTTCGCGTAATGTACTCCACTGCTACAGAAAACTGACTTTTTGTGCTGTACTCCACTACTACAGCTAACTGACTTCGTGTAATGTACTCCACTACTACAGCTGACTGACTTAATGTGATGTACTCCACTGCTACAGATAACTCACTTCTTGTGCTGTACTCCACTGCTACAGATAACTGACTGACTTCATGTGATGTACCACACTGCTACATATAACTGACTTCATGTGATGCACTCCACTGCTACAGATAACTGACTTCATGTGATGCACTCCACTGCTACAGATAACTCACTTCATGTGCTGTACTCCACTGCTACAGATAACTCACTTCATGTGCTGTACTCCACTACTACAGCTGACTGACTTAATGTGATGTACTCCACTGCTACAGATAATTCACTTCTTGTGCTGTACTCCACTGCTACAGATAACTGACTTCATGCGATGTACTCCACTGCTACAGATAACTGACTTCATGTGATGTACTCCACTGCTACAGATAACTGACTTCATGTGATGTACTCCACTGCTACAGATAACTGCTTCATGCTATGTTATCTAGGTGCTATAAATCACTTAATCATGAGTGTTTTACTAAAAGGCATGACCGCCATGTAGACATGGTTTCCCATGCGAAAACATGACAATCCTCACCAGCTATAGCAAAACATTCTCCCCACTCCCATAAAAAAAGATAAATATAAACCAACATCGATTGCATGCGTGATACAATTAGGCTGCCTATGGGAAGTCCAGGGGTGAGACTATGAGGTGTCCTGTACACTTAGATACATCGTCTCATTATTAGACTAGATTTTTCTTACCGCGAAACTTGGGTATTCATTTTAAAAACACATTGTTATGCATCTGAAAGTCTTTCTATGTCTAAACAGCATCGTTACGGACGTTATTATATCTTGTTATTGATGCAATTATCCTCTTTTTAGTTCAGTTCAAGTTTTAAATGGGATCGGAAGGGTTTGAGAGTCAAGAGAAGAGTTAAGGGGTGTTAAGATTTTCGACCATTTACGAAAACTAACAAAGCATGCATGTGGGATTGATTGGTACATGCAATAAAGAGTTAGAGGGAGAGGAGCAGTGGAAAATAGGGAATGCACGAAATTTAATACGCATGTTTGGAGCTAATACTATATAAGACACTGAATTGTACAGTCCGAATGGCTGAAGCACTTGAAGCTGTCTAATTCTCAGTATGTTGGAAGGAAGGAAGAAGAGGTAAGGTTTGGAGTAGAGGTTTAGTTCACGGTAAAAAACATATTGTAGAGGTCTCAGAGTAGCAATGAAAACTATACAAACGCCCTTTACATAGTACTACTCATATTAGTGTTGATCGTCTTAATCGAATAAGTTCTTACTCGCAGTTCTAGTGCGAAACACAGTACGCAAGTCAAGTCAAATATTTTTTTAAAGAAGCAGAGCGACTCTTAGTCCGTCAGAAACAGGTTTGGACAAAAGAATTGGGTAAATTATCGTTAAAATTTTTTAAAGAAGCAGAGCGACTCTTAGTCCGTCAGAAACAGGTTTGGACAAAAGAATTGGGTAAATTATCGTTAAAATTAACAATACTTTGGCTTACAACCCTCACTGATGCAGTGTCGCATTGTGCTATTGACAAACAATAGACGACAAAACAACTGCGTCCAATCACTTTTCGTCGAGCCCGACAGACTTTTGCAAGACTAAACGAAAGTTTAAATGATCGAAATAAACGGCTTACCTTGCCAAAAGTGTATGAATTTAGTCGACAGCTTCTCGGAATACCGCGATAGTAATCTTACACAACCTATATTTCTTTCTTTGGCATATCATATTGCTGTATGCCATTCATGGCTGTACATGTTCTTTTATGAATAACGCCATCATCTGTTACGTCATTTTTAATAAGATGACCTTTAAATGTCTTCTTAGACAGCACGTCTAAAAACAATCAAAAAGGGTAAGTCGATTGCCCTCAGCTAAGAGGATTTATCGAATATTTGGTTTAAGAAACTGAAACATAGGAGTTGTTACGAGAATGATGGACATGGCAAAGATCAGTGAGACTTCAAAAGCAACACGTTTTCTTAGAATGGGATGAATTGGATAAATTTGAACACTGATTATCAAAAATCCACAAACCCAGATAATGATACTGAACTGAAGCGTAATCTATAGCTACTAAGCATTCGCATACGAACAAACTAATATAGATACGTACAAAGATCGCTGCTTTAGAAAACGATCCGCCCAGTATGATAATATGATAAGCACTTTCTTGGCTGGACCCATGGAAGTTTATTTCGCTATGTAGCTCCTGCCCCCCTTAGGAGTTTGCGTGACTCCAGGGCGACTCTAGGAAATTTTAAGAGCAGTACACGTAATTTTAGAAAATGTTGTAAGCTGTCACGCGCGATATCGTTTCCTAGGTAACCAAATTATGCGAAGCAGGAAAATTATTGATGAACACGATCAATTCCAAACAAAAATATATCCCAACTTTTCATATTATGTGTTTATGCGAGTGTTTACATAGGATTAGATTAAGTCAGAAAAAATAAATTACTTTGGCAATTCTATTTCCAGCTGCAAACATAAGCAGCTCCCAGTTCCCATTTTACTTTGCAAAGGACGACTTATTTTCGATAACCCTTGATATGATTATTACCTCATTTTTAGCAAATCTTGAACACTGTAAGTATTTTTTTAAAATAAACGTTACACTTGAAATAAACCGATATGGCATCCGGCGTAAACGTTCTGTCACAAAAGCGAAAATAGTTCATTATGAAATCAGACCGGCTGCTTCAGGTAACTAATTTCCTGTTGGAAAATACAAAACGTAGTATCTTTATCCCCTTTTTTCTTTGATTACGTACACACTGTGATGATCAGCTCGTTTGATGATCAAGGATTGAAAATTAAGGGCCGAAAAAGAAATTGCTTCCTTTTCATTTACCAAATAATATCCTTTTGCTTTCAATTTGGTTCTATCCACATGCTGGGTAATATGTAATCATGAGCAAGATTATGCACTAGTTTTTGTTTTTTGAAGTCTGGTGAGGATCCAGTTCACTATTCACTGTGAAGTGATTACGAATTGTTTCAGCATTATAAATGGCTATACATGACGGAAGTTTCATTTTTCAATTCACACACCTGAGAAGAGCTATAACGGTTTGTACTTGTTAACTCTTGCTCTCGGGTTTAGAGAGAAAATGACTGTGCATTTCTGATGATAGACACTTTGCCTGAAAACTTTACAATGATATTCCCATTAAATCATTAAATCTATTAAAAAAACATAGGTTGAAAAGCAATATAAATGAATTACTGGATGTTTCTTACCTAGTTCCCAGTGCCTTGCAGAGTTACCTTTGTATTTTCGGTCAACGCAGGGAGAATTAGGAAGGAATACAGGAACTGACCAGCAGAAACACAGTCTTCGTGAAGGAAATGTAGTTCGAGTTTAATACAAAACGCATAACTACAATAAAATCTGTTTAAAATATACCTTTCCCTAATTCGCTTGAGTGACAATGGTTACAAGTCGACGTTGTGCTTGAATCATGATACGCTCAAACATTTATGAATACCAATATCGACTCATTTGGACACATTTTTTATTTTTATTTTTGCGGTTTTCACTGGATAGAATTTGGCAAAGGTTTATTAATGTCACCTGCAGAGCCACAACACAGACACAACACATTAATCATCACTGATGCTTGGGCTTCCTGTGTGTCTAGACCCGTACTGACCAAGACAACTAACCGATCGAGTCTTTGTTAGTGTTCTTCTCTACGAAAGCAGATATTCTGGTTTGTCCGTGAAACCATATTTTCATTCCTCTTCAGGTAAGAATAAAACAAAATAGCTACGGCTTAATTAACTCAGCTATTGACAGACTACCGAAGATCATGACTTCATTCGACTACAGTACACTAATACTAAGTATATATATACTTCCGCTTTCTAAACTCAAGTTAAACTCAAAAACATCGGTGATAATGATAGGGCTGCATTATTGGTGTTCTCTTTGGGTGATTTTGCTGAAAGTAAAGAATTACGTACTAATATCAGGGGGAAAGGTTATGGTTGAGAATAAGCTGAGAACTTTCCTTTTTCAGTTGGTTTATGCTTGGCGAAAAAAACCGATTTGGTTTCTCGTGTCAAAGGGTGCCTGCCGCATACGTTACTTTTCCTTTCGATTTACTATTCCTAGTAACTTTCTAATTTCTGGGAAAAGGCCTTTGTTTTGATATCGGTCAATCGAAACAAGCTTGTTCCAGGTCAGTGTACGTTACCCAGTAAAGTTTAGCGCCTCAATTATACGTAAACTGGCGAGTAGTGAGTTAATTTTACCGACAGCGACTGCAAACTGGCGACAGCGATTGTAAGTTAGCGACAAGGAAAACCTATTTAGCGACAGCGATTGTAAATTAGCGACAAGGAATAGCTATTTAGCGACAGCGATTGGACATTTTAACGATAAGGAATTGCTTTTTATCAACAACAGCAAAGTTATCGACAAAGAATAGCATTTAGCGACAGGGATTGCAAGTTAGCGTCAAGGAATTTTATTTAGCGAATTTTGAAACGTCCGGACGACCATACCTGTTAGATGGATTAGGGGGAGTTTATATGGAATGCCGTTACTGCCAAACGCCTTTCAGTTTTCACCACCTTGTTCATATGGTCATACTAGATATTGAATTATGCACACCATAGATTGAGTTTCTTAATTGTACTTTCAAGTTCCATACCAAGTATGTCGAGAAATATTTTTAGTTTTAGTTTCTTGACAAAAAGTCGACGAGAAATCGACGAGATTTGTCTGTTTCTCGACGAGATTTTTCGACATACTTGGTATGGAACTTGAAAGTACAATTAAGAAACATAAGTTTAGACATCCCTTAGGAAGCCCAACGCATAGTTTTATCATACAATGTCAAGGGCGGATCCAGCAGAAGTTTGAGTGGGGAGGGGGGGGGGGGGGGAGGGGGGGGGGGAGGGTAATTGAGTTTCTTCCGACGTATAACAAAAAAATAAAAAAGCATCTAATTCTTCAGTTTTGTTTTGTTTTTGTTTTTTTTTTCTGCTGAAGGGGAGCTTCAGCCATCCTTTGTACCCCCTCGATCCGCCCTTGAACATCACATTTCGAGTGACAACTTCTGTAGTAGGCTTTTTTTAAACAGGGGGAATGATGTAGGGAGAGGATGGGGAGTGTGAGGTGAAAACGTCGTCATTTCCATTTTATTTATTACGCGTGGTTAATGATTAGTCAACAAAAAATCAGAAAATTCCTTGCGTTTGAAATTTTGTATCTTCACTTAGAAAGAAAAAATCATATTGATGGAGGGGGGATGCGGAGTGGTGTTTACCCGCAATCTAAGAAAAAATGCAGTCTATGCCTTTGGCCGACTTGCATGAACCACGCCTGAGTTTATAGGACATCAACGAAAATAAATGAAATAATTAAATGAATAAATAAATGATTTCATTCGTAGCATCAAAACAAATGGATAATAATCCAAAACGAGTAGCCTTGATTGTGGCTCCCAGTTACAAAGGCTTGCCAAACAGACAACTTCCTGGAACATCATACGATGTGCAAGTAATGCGCGATGTAACGACGAAGCTTCAATTTGATGATGTAAAGGAGACTGTGGGAGACAGCGCTACGAAGGAAAACATCTTACAGTCCCTAGGTGATCTTTCAAAAACAGTCGAATCAGGAACCATTGTATTGCTTTATTTTAGTGGACATGGGTATTATCTTCCTAGTGCAAGAGATGAAGGCCTTGTTCCAGCCGATGCAACCGATGAAAAGGTTTGTATCAAGAAGAAAATTATTCTGGATTTTTTTAGTATTTTGGATAATAAGATAGCCATAGTCCTTGACAAAAACGAGTACAGGGTTGTCACCATTCTCTTGCCAGATCTTACTCTTTAGTCAGAGGACACTGTACCATTTTCCCGCCAATACAAACAACCGTGTACCTGTTTCAGTTATCTTTTAGTAGAGTTTGCCATATCAACAGACCCAGTAAACTAGATTCCATAATATAGTTTCCCTAATAATGCAACTTATCCGTAGGCTATGATGAAAGAATATACTTTCATATTATCAAATACCGCTGCATGTGTTTCTTGTGACCGACCCATTCGTTTTGACCTCTGAGTCATTTCAATGTCAAGATATTCACACTGAATTTCCAATAGAAAAGTAATGAATGCGTTACTTCAATGATAGAGGCTTGCACCATCATGTGACCGACGGTAGTCATGTTAGATGACAGGAACAATACGGTCGTTTTACATGAGAAATAATTCAATGCCCAAGGGGTAAGGTGACTTATTTGTCTGCCATCTAACCACAGGCAGTCCAAGTTGTATTATAGGCGGTGACACGTGTTAGTGCAAAGCCTCTATGCGGTGTGAAGTTCCATGAAACACCGGTACGCACGAAATTTCTTGGATAAAACTGAACCAACGAATGAAGCAGTTTGTAGAAAGGTTTCATTGCAATGTTGACGATAGAAAACCTATAGCAGGTCTATAGAAACCCTAAATTTTTAGATGAACCCCAATGGTACAGCGATACGATACTGATTAAAGTATTTGGTACAATGGTATTTACAGTACAGTATACGTTTCCAACTTTTTTGGTAGAAAGTCGAGGTGTGGGAATTAGACAACGGTACGAAAGAAATCTCCAGTTTTGTCAGAAAAGCATACTGATTTTAGAATCAGAGAAATCTCTAAAGTTTGAAGAAAAATCCCACGGTAGCAAAAATTATCTTGCGTTTTTAAACGCAAAACCCGTAATAGGATAGAAATTTCAAAACTGTTTAATACATTATATAAGGGTAAACATCTGGTGGATATAGATTTCCATTCAATATGTGGATTAAGTGGCCTGTAATTTGCTAATCGGTGGTAGTGTATCCGTTAATTATTCTGATAACGGTTCTCAGGGATCGCTTGATTCTATTTCTAGTTGGAACACAATGAAAAGGACATTTGCATAACAGGAAGAGACTTACTCCCGTTTATGGAGCAGCTTGCCGAAAAGCATGTCAGGTTAACAGTTATCTTCGATTGCTGCCATTCTGGCCAATTATACAGAGTCGCAAAGTTTAACAACAGTGGAGGCACCAACGTAAGACAGGTATGGAATGAGCAACTCATTTAAGAAAATTGATTGACAGGTGTTTAGTGCGGAATGCTTTTAAGCTAGTACTTTCTTCGCCATTTCAGTACAGGTATATAAATTGGTCGCCATATTTCATTGTGGTGTACATTAGTTTTACCTTCAACTCAGTCTATTTTTTTCCACTCCGGTATTCTAAAAATCGTGCATTTTGATTGGCTCTTTGAGCTGGCGGTACTTTCTCAGTATCTGCCCGCGGTCCAGTATCCTGAGGTCATCCGCACGCTTACATGGGATAACAGATTGCTTAACAAGTCGAAAAGGAAAGGGAAAAAATAAATAACTTACTTACAGTCCTAAGGACTGTCGGCCTAACGGCCTTGGCCCGTATTTTCAAGAACCCAGGTAAGTTTTCCCCAATCCAAGCATTCTTTCCGATAAATAACCTATGTGCATTTTTATATCCATTTTTAAAGGTCATTATTAAAAAGTCTTCGTGCACTAAATCGCCGTCTTGTAACAGGTCTGAAGGGCACGGAAACAAATTATTTCGTGGAGGTTGGACACCAAGAGAAAATGACACGTTTTTTCTATATCGCGGCTTGCAATTCAGTACAACTTGCTTTTGAAGATAGAGAGGGAGGTGGAAGACTAACTATGGCTATTCAGAATGTAGTCAAGGATGAAGTCAAGGATGTAGACAAGAGCAAACCATGCTTTAAAGGTGTTTCGATCTGGGCATTTTTCAGGTGAGAAAAGGTACTTTAGGGAAATATTGCTGGGAGTTCAATTCTCCTTCACATCTGGCTCTCGCGTTTGATTCTTGGCCTAGCTTGGCATCCCATCTGAGTAGCTGTTTGCTTGGTCTCCTTCATTAAATTAGATTATCTCCAATTTCTTATATGATCTATGAATTAGCCGTGGTTGTTTCAGGGTTTGATCTGTAAGTTAGATGTGCCAGAACTAAGAGCAGCCCAGAACTCGTTTCAGGGTAACAATAAAAATTTGAAGGGTTTGAATTTTAATTCCATTCAGGCTTATTGAAAGGGAATTTAAGAAGAATGAATGGTATGAACATCAAACACCACAGCTGGAAGGAGCAAGTCTGGACACCGAGTTGTTTGGAGTTAAGAAAGGTACGTTTTTAATTGGCCATTGGATGGAGAGAGCTGTGGCTTCAGAGGGGAGGGTCATCAGTAAAATTTGAAGTGTAAAAATGTCCATATAACCTGTCTTACATAAATGAAAATAATGATAGTGCACGGGATTGGGTTTGTCAATAAAATAAAAGAGTTAAGACGATGATAATCACACCAGATTTGTAACTATTTTCGGAATACGTATACAGTATCTTCTAGGAAGTCTGCAATAACTGTGAAAGAGGTCATCGGTGATGAGGTCATCCTGGAGGCAGGCTGTATTCAGAACCTAGAACCTGGAGTTTATAATGTCTTTGAGCCAACGGTCAACGAGGCTGCTATTGGTCTCGGCGAGAAGTCACCCGATTGGCTGGGTAGAATAAACGTTGCCGAGGGAGGTATTGGACAAAGTAGAGACGTCTAGTTTGATCGAGGAACGCAACCCTGACAACGATAAAAAGATCAGCGTAAGCGTCTGTACAATTTTACCAGTTTCATCATAAGATGATTTTGCATCACGTCTAAAGGGCTTTAAGACTTATGTTTTGTATGTCCTGCCGGGTGTTCGTGTAGTGGTTTTCTATTGAAAACCTCTCTTTGATAGTAAATCGTTGTGTGTCGCGGAGAAAAGTTTAATGATTTTTTTAAAGTGCATCGTGAATGTTGTTGAATATCTAAAACGATGAATGGCGACAATGATGATAATGATCTTTCTATTTATCTCGCAGCATGGATGCGTAGCCGCCTTAAAGATCCCCTTGGAATATCAAAACCAACGCGTGGGTGAATATATCCCCAGATTCAGTTCCTACAGAAAAACATCGAAGACCTTCCTAGATCACATAAAAAATACCAAAATCCTAAATGCTTCTACACAACGATTCAAGATTCAAGAAGATGAAGACTTGATAACCATTGGAATTGAATCCTTGCCTACTAGTCAAAAGTAATATTTCGTTGATAACTACTACATTATTTACTGGAGATGGGTCGGAGGGTTAGGGGATCACAGGTTTGATAGGCAGCTGGAGGTGGGATCAGCTAAACGTTTACAGGTATCAAAGAGAGATTGACTCAATAGCAACCACCAAATGTCTTCGGTCCAGCTTTGATAAGGTCCAATGCATGTGAGAGAACTAAAATCGAAATTCGGGTACGTTCTTACGGGATCCGAATCAAGTCGATAGAGGTCCCTTGATCTTACCCTTTAAACCATCAGCATGACAAGTGAAGGAAGGTTAAATACAAAATGGAATTTTTTCACTGTGGGTCGTCTAACCCTCCTTTTCTAATACAAATTCTCATTACATATTTCATTTTATATAAATGCAATTGATACTCCTACAATAGGCCAACGGTTTGGGTGGCACGTCGAAGTGGTAACATCATTGTCCCACCGTTAGGCCTGGGCCTAGAAGAAACTATGGCAGGGAACTTAAGTCGTTATTTGAGATACCAGTTCGCTCTGGCTTCTGCAAAATCGCCTAAAAGCGATGACGAATTGCTAGAAAATGTTAGCGTCAAAGTCCTGAAAATAGAGAAAGTTGAGCCTTTTTCGGGCAACTCCAAAGAAAGTAGAATCCAACAAGGACTTAAGAAATGGAAAAGATCTTTATGAAGGTACAAAGGCATTTTCACTTTCGTATGAAAGAAATTGAAGTATCACTAGTAGTACCTTTCTCTGAATGGTATGCTAGTCCATTTCTCCCTCCCACTCATGTAACCAGCCTTATCGGTAGGTCCTAAAAAGGAGTGGTCCTCATTCCATTTCCCAGCCCACATTTTGGACCAAATCCGATAGTCCCAGCCTAATTGATGCCCAAATTCCCATTACTATTTCCAGTTTTTAATTGTTTATTTTTTCTTTGTGAGTCCCATTCCTACGGTATAAAATCCCATTTTCCTCATTTTACCCCTTCAGGACCCTCTTATCGAGGTAAGGAAACGAACCCCAATTTTTGGAGAAAGTCCTCTATAGAAGCATTTAAGTTGGGTTTTTAAAATATTTATATATTAAAACATTTTCCCTCTTTCCGACCACGTTTCGTTCTCTTGTGATTAAGATTCTATGTTGCGTTGTATCTATTTTCATTTGTTTTCTCATGCATATTGATTAAATTGCATTTTTTCGTGCATTGAACGGCGTTAGCAAAGTCGATTAGTACCTTCAAAATGTTCCTTTTAAAACTAGATACAGAGTAAAACTAAATGAGCAATGACTTTTGTGAATATATAGCTCTGAAATATTAATTTTGGCCGCATCAAATCCATTGTTTAGCTTTGAAGTAAATTATACACTAAATTTAAGGAATCTCGAATATATCAGTTAGCTAGATAGATATTTTCAAAAATTCCTACAAATGGAGGCATCTAGTATATAACTATGTGATACGAAGCATTTTAGTGTTGAACGCTTTGCAAGGCTAAAATTGTTCTCTGAACGAAAACAAATATTTCATCATAATCACGTAGTTATGACGTCCGATCTCATTAAAAACTGCATCAAACATTAGTTTAATCTTTATGTGATTTATGTGCGAAAAAGATTTGCAATCAGATAAAACACGTTTATGAACCAGCGTTCCAAACGTGGAAGATAGCGGTCAAGCGTGAGGGGGTCCAACCACCTTAACCGTTAAACAAAGAATGACACCATATAAAGGAAACGACACGTGGTCTGAAATTGGAAAACATTACACCCAAGGTAGAGGTCCATATACAAACACAGGCTCACTAATTCTTCTCATTTCCAGATCCTTTCCAAGATCCTGTTCTACTGTCGCATTCTCTCATCGATACAAAGTCGAACAAACTGAAAGACGAGACAGGTGACGCTTTCGTGTACCAAGTTACCAATAATAACGAAAGTAAAGAAGACACAGTTAACATTTGTGTGCTGTTTTATCAGTTTGACGGAGCCATCAAGGCAATCTATCCCCCAAGAAAGGTAGGGTAATTGCCATTGTAACTAAAATTGTATTAGCGATTTCGAGGTTAAGGAAATCAGTGGAGTTGGCATTGCAGTTCATTGTGGGTCTGTTTGAGGATAGTGGGTCTGCTTGAGGGGCGAAATAGGCGCCGTCTTGGAACTATGTGCATCTAAACAGTTCTACAATGTTTTACAATGCCAACTCGACCCATGTTTTCCCTCGACCTTTTAAAATGGCTAATAATAATTTAAAAGACGTTCTCTTTGTGTGACGTCATAAGCAAAAATCAATGTGCATGAGGGCTACGAAAGCAAAACCAGACAGAGACAGACTTTTCTGACAAGTAAGATTATTGTCTTTAGTTGACCTGTTGTCCTTTGTTTATTACCTGTATACAATACATTTAAAAAGTTTACATCAATTCGCAGTCCCATTCACGTTTTCTCGGTTACAAATTTTAATTGAAATTTTTTTATTAGGGAAGCACAGCAGTATTGAGAGGAGGGGAACACGATAGAAGATATCTTTCGTGTATTTATTCCCTACAATTCGCTTCGTAAGATGGCTCAACCAGATCCCACAAAGCCCGAGCCTGATAGAGGCGTCGATACAATTGTTGTTTACGCTTTTTCCAAACCTGCTACTTTGGAGACGCTTCTGCAGACCTCCATAGATCTTAGTCTCATACCAAGAGGAAACGAGAAGGTATACAAATGGAATGTCTTTGTATTTTCCGTATTAAGCCGACTCCGTGACCACACCGTCGTCAGTGGAGAAACTTATTGCACTAGGTGTGGGTGCTGTAGAGCAGTTTTCGTATGACTGTGAAAAGCTTACGGCACAAGCGCGGAAATGTCCTGTATTTTCCTATGCTGTATCGTATTGTATTGTTCTGCGCTGCATGTATTGTACTGTGCTGTAATGTACTGTGCTGTATTGTACTGTGCTGTACTGTAGTGGTGTGCTGTATTGTATTGTGCTTTATGTTCTGTGCTGTGTTGTATTGTGCTTTGTTGTGCATGTGCTTTGTTGTTCTTTGCCGTATTGTAATGTGCTATGATTGTATAGGTTAACTTTCGAGGTTCACTGAGCTCTGCGACAGAATTTTTTAAATTGATAAGTGTATATACTTACGAAATGTTGTTCAGGTGCATTGGAAGTTCATTATCTCGTAAGGAGTTTATAAATGTTTGAACAAAATGATATTCCTGTAAATGTCCTTACTAATAGACCATAGGTAATAGACCTAATTTGTCTTGTTGCAATGTTTACTTATTTTAGACCACGTCATTCGCAAGAGAATTATTAATTTTTGTAATGGCTGCGCATAAGAAGACACATGAAAATGGATAAAACGCAAACAAAGAATCTTATTATCTAGGGAATGGAATTGTCTGAAAAGGGTAAAAATTGAACCAAGATAATGGACTACTTCGGCGATGCGAAGGATATCTTGCCAAGGGGCAAAATTAAAACAAAGATGACGGAAAAATTGAATTTCGTGTATTTGTCTTCCTTTTATGGGTAAAGGCGATAAATGTGCCTTAATTCACCTTTTGTTGTATTGTATTGTTGTGCGCTGTTAACATCCCCGGACACCCCATAATGCATTGCGACCCAAGATAACCGTATAGTAATCCATTAGGGCTCGGTTTTACGAAGCCTGGATAGCGTTATCCGACGGAGAAGCCTTATCCAGAGGATAAATGTATTGGATACTAAACAACATTGACCAATCCACTTGATAAGGATTTATCCGCCGGATAGCGTTAACTAAGCTTCGTACAACCGAGCCTATGCCTATTGGGAAGGCTCTAGTATTCTAGGTATTGGCAACATATTTAGGATAATAGCATTTCATTTGTTTTTTTTTCTAGGCCGAGGCTTTGAGTGATTTATCAACTTTTTCAGTACCGTTAAGGAAGAGATGTTTGGAAGACCATGACAATAAGGATTTCAAGTGGGTTGTCGAGAAACGAGAGTTCGCAGTTAAAAAAAATACCAATGATTGACAAGAACATATTACCAAACTACAATATGTACGAAAGGCGTAGATTTGGAAGTCGCATTTTAGCCAAAACTAGACCATTACGCTAAGGTATTCCCTTTCGTTTAGCTTTTAGAAAAAAGTCATACTGACTTGACCAATCAGCTCTCAGTATCTTAGTGCTAGAATAGAAATAGCATAGAAATTCTTAGGTAGTAAGCGATGGGGCCTTGATGGCCAGGGAAAATACAGGGTTAACGTCATTAATTAGACTGCCGGAGTCATGACATCCTCCGCCCAAGATGGGCGCTTGTGTCGGAAAGTAAATTTCTTATGTGGTAGAAGAAGCATTTAGTTTATAATCATAAGACTTACCTTCGAATTCATACAAAAACAACATTTGTAAGCATGAATTTCTTGGCGTCTCTTCAAAAGAGGTTTTAAAACAAATCTTATCTTAACGAGACTAAGGGATTAAACTTTAGTATTAAAAAAAATGAAGACTGAATGGCCCATATTTATACAAATCGTCCCCTTCATAGTTTTTGAAAGGTAACCGTTCCTCTGCATCGAAGCGAGACGGACGGTGAGTTTGCAATGATAGAGACCTTTTTAAACACCTTGGACAATTATTCAGAAGCCTCTCTGAAGGAGATGTAACGCTTTAATAATGTTTTTCGAATGTTCTTCGTTAAAGTATTTCCAATTTACTTTAGCAGTTTCCAAATTGCTTCAGCTGGTCTTTTTAAATAATTCTTACGGATTTAAAAGCTAAAAATGACTTTAAAAATCTTTAAAAAACGTTTTTTCCAACGATGGCGGCTTTTCCCCCGTTTCGTTTCACCAAAAAGGTGCCGAGTTCAACACTGGAATGGATTCTTTGTTTCATTGATATGATTGGTCAGAAGGTTGACAGGTCTCTTTTGTTATTGGCTCAGGTCAAATTAAGGAAGTTAGCGTAAATTGAAGTAATAATGCAATTAATGATGGTAATTGAACTGAGTGGAGTGCAATTTGGTCTGAAATCAAACGCGCGATTACAAAATCGCACGACCGCGGAAAAAAGCCCTCCTTCATTAGCCAACCAGAATCGAGTAATTTTGCCCCGTATATGATAATCTATGAAATGCCGTATATTCTAGTTCAAAGTTACCAGAATCATCAGCGGTGTTGTTGGTCAACGATTATAGTATCTAGGTAACAAGTAAACCAAACCGGCCTTAATTAACGATCCTGGTTGGCCTATCGTTTCTGCTTGTAGTTTTCAACCAAACTCATCTCTAGCTATCTAGATTCATTCATGTTGCCTATTGTTCAGTCGTTACCTAGTTATATTAAGGATACTAATCACGCTCTTAGTATTATTAATGATTTTCGCTTTCCTGATAACTCTTCTAAGCTATTGTTTACTATGGATGTCAAATTTTGTATACTGTCATTCCTAATGATGAGGGCCTTCGTGCTCTTCAGCATTTTTTCGATCTTCGTCCAGTTCTTGAGCCCAGCACTCCCACTTTGTTACGCTTAGCTGAACTTTTTCTTACTCTTAATGGTTTTTCTTTCGGTGATCGGTATTTTCGGCAGCAGAAAAGGTAAACGGTAAACGGTGTTGCTATGGGTACTAAGATGCGCCCTAGTTATGCCAATTTGTTTGTTGGTTATATGGAAAACCTTGTTTTTTAATATGATATACTGGACAGTTTAGTGAAACATCAGACACTCTCCTTGACATCTTGCTCAGTGTTAATGACGACCGTCTTAGCACTAGTGTCCATTGCAAACCTACTGACACTAATTCTTATTTACTCTACTCGTCCTCTAATGCTAAGCACACTCTTAACGCTATTCTTTTCTCGCAATTTCTTCGTCTTCGTCGTTTGTGTAGTGATGATCTTGATTTTTCTGTTAAATGTTCTGAGATGCGTTCCTTTAAGCGTAATTATCCTGCTGATGTTATTGATCACGCCATTCGCAAAGTTTCTACTATTGATCGTTCCTTTCACCCTTACGTATCATCCTATTAATATTTCCATTAAACCATTGTTAACCGCAACTTTTCTCTGCCTGACTCTGATACTCGCACTTCTTCTATTTTCAGCGACCGCCCTCTTTTTTTTATAAACGTGATCGTAATCTTCGCTCTTTCCTGGTCAAGGGAATTCTTTCCTCTGACAAAGAACCTGGTGCTTTTCGCTGTTCTCGCAAACGTTGTTATACTTATGTCCTCACATAGCCTCTCACACTTCTGTTGTCGGTCCTAACGATCCCACCAAACCAGTTTCCCGCCATTTTAATCTAGCTGACCATTCTCTTTCTGACTTCATTGTTTTTGGCCTTTCTTTGATTAACGGTAATAATGATTGTCGCAAGACCAAAGAAATGCGGCTTATTCACTTATTGGGCACTCTTAGTCCCAACGGGATTAATGAACGTTACCTTCAACTAACCCTTTCTTTTGTCTTTTGATTGTTTGTTGTTTCCTTGCCTACCTTGTTCTCATTGGTTTCTTTTGTCTTATTCTATTTTATAAACGCTCATTTGTATCACCTCTTTCTCCTTTACTCCGACGAAGTACTAGCGTCCGAAACGTCAGTAAGTTTTTTCATCTTTTCACGGTGTATAATTTACCTTTTTATCATTACTGTTTCATTAGAATCACCAACGCAGCTCATACTAGTTTTTAGCTAGTTATATCTTCTTACAGCCATATTTGAGAAGAGTGCAAACATTAAATCCGTGAAACACTTGTTACTAGAAATCTATTAATAGAAAACAATGAAATTTGCATGAAGTTGTGTTATTTAGTATTACTAAAGTTCCGCGTTTATATTGTTTGCACTATTTGATTTCATTCTAGTTCAAAGAATCACAAGAATCGCGTTAATCTCATCGTTGAATGATTTTATTATCTTGGCCTGATAATAAAACTAAACTAGTCTTCCTTCATTTCTGAAAAAAAGTACCGAAAATGAGGAATATTAATGATATCTGGTAAAACTTTGTCTGCGTTTATTTTTTGTATATAAAATTCTTGGATTCATGGGTCGATGTTAAAGCCATCTTCGAACGTTGACAGTAGATCGTGTTTTAAAAACATCATTTGAATAAAATAATGAGATTCAAAAATCTTTAACAGCATATTGTTCAAAACCCAGCATCTCAGAGGTTGCATCTCAGGGAATTTCCCTCAATTACTTCATTAAAAATTTGCTGAATATGCTAAATTAATGTGTATAACTACTAATGCAAGCTAGTTTACAATGATATATTTGACGTTTATACTACTATATATATCGTACTATTTGACGTTTATAAGAACATTCAGTCAGTGAAATGAAGTAAGTCAGTGTCAGCACATAAAGAAGGTTAACTGAGTCGAAAGTCAGCAGCCGATCGTTATAACAAACGGCACGGCAAACACTGGCATTATAATCCTTCGAGACGGACCTGCCGATGGATAAGGAGGCGAAGCTGGTTATGAGGTTCATTTAGAAAAACTGCCTTAATTTCTTCACTACATTTCTAGCGAGTCAGTTCTTCGATTTATATTTAGAAAGACCATAAAAGGTAAGTTAGTGAAGTAAATCAATAATGAGAGCATTATTCATGGAAAGGATATGGTAAACTGTGCAAACATAAACGATACTTTCCACTAAGTATATTCACTATTTTTCACGCTTGTAAGTTTCACAAAAAGGGTAGAACAATCGAGGCCACAAAGCGGATGTGTGGGTTGTACAAACACACAGGCTTGCTCAAATGAATCTAGGGATTTGTATATTTCATTCGTATGGCACAAATTCAAAATATGGTTTTCAAAGTTTGAGAGATTTTCGAGAATTTGAAATTATCTTATACTTTACCAAGCTATATCCGAACCTTTGGTCGCTTCGTATAACAATGTTATGGTGAAAATATGTTTCGCGAAAGGTCTTCCGATTGTTGTGGGTTCCCTGTATAGCATAGTGTTTGCGATTCTTAGCCAAGAATTGCCAATGAAGGAGACTCTGGCAGCAGGTTATCTCGTTGGGGCCCTTAAAGGGAAAATTCCCTTTTTAAGAATCGTTTGCAGTCGATCATGAGTAAAAGCCTAAATTTATTCAAAACCGTCGAGAAGTGCTCCAACTCGAAATATTATAAACTAATTACGATTTTGAGACGGCAATACCACAAAATATTGACGGCTAGTTGGGAGAAAATATATTCCGTATTGTGGCGGAGTCGCGTAGCGACGGAGCCCAATACGAGAATATATTTCCTACCAACGCCGTCAATATTTTGTGGTATTGCCGTCTCAAAATCGTAATTAGTTTTGTATCGCGATTCCTGTAATTTTTTGGGGTTTTTTTTGCATGAAAATGTTCAGTTTTCATGATGAAGCAATAAATTCTCCCAACGTGAAAATTCCTGTTTCTATGACAATAATCGATCACGCAAGCACTTTTTCAATGCAGTCGTTTTGAACAGAATTTTTTTTCTTTCAAAAACGTAGCAAGAAAATTATGTGTGAATTGCTGGCATATAATTCCTCTGGCAGTATTCACAGCTCTAAGAGTTCCTCCACAGTAGTAGAAACTTGCAGTCATCTTAGCGACAAGAAGGACGAGAACGTGTTCCCTGCCAACCTGTTGACAACGTATATTAAACAACTGTCAAATTCAGATAACTGTTAACAAAGAATGACTTTGTAAATCATTGTAAAAAGAGTAAGTTTATGGATGTAAGTTAAAGGTTTAAAACTATGAATATTTGAAGCTCATTTGCTCAGTACCAAATTATTGTAAACGATTGTTTGAAATTCACTCGCTTTTGAAAGTACAACAACATTGCTGCTTTTAAAGATAAATATTTTGAAACGAACATTTTTTTATCGAGAAAAACTTACCTTATTTTAGCTTCCCTCTTTTTTTTCCAGTGATAAACTTGAATTTTCATGAGTTTGATGAAGAACGTTCAAAATGTAAACGAATTTGATTTCAACTTTGCTTGAATAAAATAATTTTTACTCAGCACCATCTTGTTTCGTATTGGCTGACAAGAACAATGAGCTGTCAAAACACGCGCGTAATAGCCAATCAAAACACTTGATTTGAGACGTCAATACCACAAAATATTGTCGTCTCAAAAATATAAGAAACTATTTAGTGAATCGCGATACATACATCTAAGGCTCGTAATTTATTTATTGCGTCTGTTATAACGAAATATATACATATTTTTTTACGATTAGAGAGAGTACGTTTGCTTTGAAATTTAATAAGTACCCTTAAATTTTGTCTTAATTCATGTCTCTGACAATTTTGTGAGATTTTACTAAACTTGACGATGATTATTTATTAGAGTTGCGTTAGTGATGCCACACGTCAGTGACGTTAAATAACTGAATTATGTTTTCCGAGAAATCCGAGAAATTGATATTTAAGCTTATCATCCTTAATATACACCTACTTGCAAGGTTGTCATACAAGAATAGAACATTCGTAAAATAGTAGATTAGTGATTTAATAAATTTACAGATTAGGAATAAATTATCACTGACGTCAGACTATTTATCAAGTCCTTTTTTTTAAATGATTGAGAGACTTTGACTTCCTCAAGTCAACTGACAATCCATTCCATAACACAGAGCCACTGTAGCTGAACTTACGCTTACAGTAGTCAGTTCTAAGTTTAGGAATATTAACTTTGTTGTCGGATGGTGAACAAATCTCGTAAGTAGCTGGGCGCAGAGACTTGTACACCATGACAGCTTTTTGATTGCTCCTTTTAATATGTAATTTATCTAATAGCGCAGCGCGCAGATTCTAAAAATAGCAAACATTGCATTCTGTTTAACTGCGTCGAGTGTTATACGAACCAATTTCATTATTTTTACTTAAAAATTAGGATAATAACCTATTTAAGCTAGGATCTACTGCGATCGGCTGTGAAAAGTATCTGTTGAAAGTAAAGTATAAGTTTGTTTGTCTGAGTTTCGCCTTTGTTTTCGTTTTTATGACGTCATTTGCGCGCTGTGCTATTCGAGTCTTTTGAACAATAATTGTGAACTAGCATCATAGCCCGAGCAGGTGATAGCTCTGACTGTAGTTTTTGCAAATTATCATTAAATTGCTGAGATAGTCCATCCCAAACAAAAATACCATAATAAAAGTGCGGCTCAATTAAAACCTTGTATATTGTTATTGCAATGTGTTGACTAATAAACGGTCTGACTCGCTTGAGTGCACCAATTACCGAGGAAATCTTTTTTTGAGATTTCACTAATATAGAATTGTCCACGACAAGGTGTCGTCTATGTACACCCCAAGAGATTTAGTATTATCAACCTTTTTTATTTGTTTGTTATCTACTTGTAAGGTAATGGTGCTATCTCTTTGATTTTGTAGGTTTTGGCATGAGCCAATAATCATGAATTCGGTTTTAGCCAGATATTGATATTTTGAAGTTCTAAATTAATCTGAGTTTGAAGATTATTCATTGTTGAGGCTGCATAGCTAATATTTGTGTCATCGGCGTACATTCTTGGTATAACTTTCGTAAGAGAATTCTGTAAATCATTTATGTATATAAAAAAAGCAGAGGACCAAGTATTGATTCTTGAGGAACTCCGCAAGTTATAGGTTGAGAACCAGACAGCTGATGATTTGTATAGCAATGCTTTGTTCTATCACTTAGATACGATTTAAACCAACTTAATCCTCTTTCCTCAACTCCATAATATTCCAGCTTCCGGATGACAATTTCGTGATTGATAGTATCAAAAACTTTCTTGAGATCAATAATTACCACGCCATTTAGAAAGCCTTTGTCTATGTTGATGCACCAGCTATTAGCAGCCTCAAGTAGAGCTGTTAATGTGCGTTGTAATGAACGAAAACAAGTTATCGTTATAAGGATATGCATAAGATTGATTATATATATATATATGTACTGTTTAATAAACGAGCAGGAGTGTTTTATCAGGTATAAAACACGAGGCGTAGCCGAGTGCTTTTATACCAGATAAAACACGATCTGCGAGTTTATTGAACGGCTTAAAAAACTCATGATGTAAGTTCTCATAGTGTATCGAAATCTTTACGAAATGAACCAAGTTTGATAGAGAAAATCCAAGTTAAAGTTTATGCAAATGAAGACGAATCTTTATCAGATATAAAACCTCCTTCACGGTCATGATTTCTATTGTGTTTCCTTCATGAATTATTAATGAGTTTTTTAAATATATATATATATATATTTTTTTCGAATATCTTAGCAACTACGGGGATGACAGATATTGGGCGATAATTATTCATATCAGACTTGGAACCCTTTTTAAAAACAGGGGTTACCCTTGCTAATTTCCATTCCGTCAGTCATAATTTAATCCTAATCGGTAAATTTACTAAATCACTAATTTACAAATGTTCTGTTCTTGTATGACAACCTTCTTGCAAGTAGGTGAATAGAGATTTACTTTGAAGTCTTTAGTAATAAAAAAAGAGCAGCCAGGATTGACGACTTAGGTTTCATTCATTATTTGGATAAACAAAGAAAAAAAAAACACATAACAAATACTGATCATTGAATTTTTTTAAGAAACACGATTAAACCACGATCTCATATGACAGGGTTGTTAGGTTACCAGAGCGCATACGCAACAAAGAAAACGGATTCTCTTTTTTTGTCTGCAAGAATCGCCAATGAAGAACACTCTGCTAGCAGGATATCTCGTGGGGGTCCACGAAGGGAAAATTACCTTTTTGTGTAGCTTCTCACTAACAAACTACGTCGATCGTGGAGTCAGCACGAAATCGATACGAGTCAGTCAAAGTCCGATGTCTGTGTATATACATATATATAATAATTAAGAAAATAAGTATATAACATTGTAAAGTTTTGTCTACATGGGAAATATTTTCTTCACAAGTATCTTTGACATGTTTAATCGATCATTTATCATTTATGGACTTTACAACGTTCAATAAGTTTTCTTTTGCCCGTCCAAACGTGCCCGAATTTCAATACGGAGTGTTTTTATCCACCAGCAACACTGGATAGTAATTAGATCCAACTTGATACCCAAATGGATGGAGATGGACTTCAAATATAATTAGCATAATTAATAGTAATTACTTGATACCCAAATGGAAGGAGGTGGACTTTAAATATAATTAGCATAATTAATAGTAATTACTTGATACCCAAATGGAAGGAGGTAGACTTTTAAGGCTAATTAGCATGATTAATAGCAATTACTTTATACCCAAATGGATGGAGGTGGACTTTAAACGGCTAATTAACATAGTTAATAGCATTACTAACATTAGTACTTTCTAATTCAATGGATTACACTACCATCTTTTACATTACATTACCAAGATAATAATGAATTCGTTGACAGTTCTGGGTTCATTTCATATTTTACTTATATGTTGATCACTAATTGTTTGTGAAAAAGTTCAAAATCTAAACATTAGCAAATTCTTCCATAATTCATCTAAAAACAAAACCCAAATTCAGCAATCAACCAAATGTTCCAAACTCCTCATCAAACTCAAGAAATACATCGAGTATTTGATTACTATTGTATCCAACACAATGCGATAATTAATGACTCATCAACGATAAACAATAAGACCAACTAAGTTCTTCCTAATTATGCAAAAATCAGCTGAAAATGATTAGTTTTGTTATCTTTTTCTTTATTATATAAACAGCGATTATTTTATTTCATACTGGACCGTAGTACAATTATTCTAAAATTCCCTGGCAATCAAGCTTTATTAATGCTGTAATATCTCTTTTCTTTCAATCACTTTTGTCACGTGATAAATAAGACACGGCGTAAAAACAATTAATTTTATGAAGGCACAAATCTACCGAAAGCCCACATCCTATTTAGTTATTGAAAAACCCAGGAAGCCCATGGCCAATTCCTATTTCCACAGGCAATCCATCCGATTCAGTTTAAAAAAATAAAAAAAACACAGAAAGGCCATGGAAATTTTTGTTTCCACGGCCAACGCTATTTGAAATACCAAAATTAAGGATCAATGTGTCTATCTGGAATATCTATAAGGTCTCATGAGATCGTACACGATCTCGTATCCAACACGTTTCTTCTGATCGTACACGATCAGGTTAATGTGTTCGTTGTGTGTAAATAATCGTACGGATTCGCATTTGATATCGTTCACGATCAGTTTGGTTGGTTTCATCTATAATCGTACACGATTCAGGTGCTTTCATGCTTTCCAAAAAAATTAATGCGGTCGTAAACAAGCATGCATCTTTTAAAATTAATTTGGCGCGTAAAACCAAACAACTCAATGCCTTTGTTAAGCAAATAAATTCGTGCAGCAATGAAAACGAAAAACAAACTGTTTGCATCTGGTGACTTTATGAATTATAAATTTTATAGAAACCAGATCACTCGATTGACTAGGATTAGTAAAGTTAATTATCATGAGTTCTTTTCCTCTAATATAAAGAATATTAAGAAAAAGTGGATAGGAATAAACAGATTTCTAACAAATAATAGGAAATCAAATCAAAGATTTATCACAAATACTAAATATTCTAAATGAACATTTTGCAACAGTAGGAAATAAATTAGTAAAGTAATCAGCTTGAAGCTAAACAACATTTCTATTACTTTAAATAAGAGTAAGTCTCCTGATTCGTCATTTTTTTGTCAACCAACCAGTTGAGATACATCTTGAAATATTGTCAATCCCTATAATAAGTCGCACGGCCTATATTCCTGTTCAACAAACTTATTAAAGTATGCAAGTAGCTCTATCAAAGAACTATTAGCAGAAATTTTCAATTTAACTATACAGCTTGGATCATATCCATCAAAATTGAAAATGTCAAAAATAATACCGATTTATAAATCTGACGATGAATGTGATCCTAATAATTACAGACCATGGCCAATTTCTTTACTCTCAAACTTTAACCGGATATTTGAAAAAAAAGTATGTATTCAATAATGCAATCTTTTTTAGATGATAAAGAACTGTTTAATCCTTCACAGTACGGATTTATAATTAGATCTTATTAACCGAGCGGGAGGTCTGTACGGGATAATCTTGACCGAGGTCGGAATGTACAGACCGAGCGCAGCGAGGTTTGTACATTCCTACCTCGGTCAAGATTATCCCGTACAGACCGACCAAGCTCGGTTAATAAGACTTTTATTATATGACCACTTTTCATTGATAAGGACAAATTTCATTTTTGACCCTTTTTTTTTTATAAACAAACCATTTTTGGAAGCGCGCGTGTATATTACACTCAAATGGCTTCCCAGTGATTTTACTAAAATACCAGTTATAAACCAGTTTGATAAGAAGTACGAAGGCAAGTTATTCAATAGAACTTACAGATATTAGAAGGCAAATCGTTTAATACTAGACGTGAGGAACATCAAAGTGCAGTTGTGAAACATGATAATCGTAACAACATTGCCATGCATCATACCAAGACTGGCCCTGCAATTGATTGGGAATCTAGTGAATGTCTTTCTTTTTGCAACAATAGAAAGCAACGCCTCGTGCTTGAGAGTTGGTTTACAAAGTTTGAGCTGAATCCACTCAACCGCTCAATTAAACTACCCACGCCATATAATAGGCTATTAAACAAAAGCCGAAATGACGCCAATTAAGTTGGCGACACGAATCATCTCTTAACTTCGCCTATTATTCTATTGTTTATTGTGGCAGTATAAATAAGACCCATATCTGACTTTTTTTTTCTTCACTTGACTCTGAAGATGACTTCCGCACAGGTTGTCGAAACGTCAGTCACATCAAACAGTCCTTCCAAGGACTACATCCACCCGGATGATCATAACATAAATATTATCTCTTCGAGAAATATTGTTACTTCGAAAAATATCCATTCACCTGGGTTCAGACCATTCATTGTCTTACGAAAATATTAATGACGCAAAAAAAATCTCAATAAACAATAAATGGTTCGAAAAAGAAACTATTCCCCTCTGAATTCTACTTCCGAAAATTGTTAAAAGCTCGTCCGCCATTTCTTTGAGCAGCGATTTTGTCGTTGCATTTTATTTGATATGTGACGTCATATGCGCAACTGGCATCCTTTTTATCCACACTGTCTCTACAGTATTCTCTGTAAGAAAGCATGACTTGGTTTAAGACTTGTTTTTAAATCAAAAATAGCCAAAATTTAATTGCAATTACACGTTTTGAAAAGCCGCGAATTTTGAAGGGTTGCGCGTATGACGTCACTTCCTTCGAATCACTAAACTTTGCCAGGAACGCAAGTGCTTAATGGCGGACTAAAACGGCCAAACTCTACTGGCTAAATGCAACATCTTCCTAGTCTCGTATCGAAAACGAATTTGGACAGTAAACTATATTACATATCTAGTTTTATATGGTACAATTTCCAGGGATGGAGTAATTTTCGTAAGACTAGCACTTTAAGCTATTCGAGCAAGTCTGATTACTATGAAAATGAGCCTAAATTTTTGTTGAGAGATGTTGTTGTAGAAAGACCTAGACCTAGACCAATTTACAAACGCCAATTTACTGACAAAGAAATTCGTCATTTTGCATTGCCTTTATTTTCTATTTTGTCTCAGTTGTTCTTGTCAAGTTTAACTAAATGTAAAACGTCTCGTTCTGTAAAAGACGTAATTATAAAAGTAAGCTTATATTTTGCTCACCCTTAACCAGTTTTCAAGTCTGTTTTTTGGTCTTGATTTCATGATCAATTTTAATGAAAGACATCCAAGGTACATTTTACTAAACTTGATATTGTATTGGATTATCTGTAGTTATCTTTCGTTTTTTTAAGTAAAAAAGATTCAAAGCCTAAAAATGGCGGTTTTTTTGGTAAAATTTGTCGAAAATTCTTCCAAGAGTAAAACTAGCCCCTGGGGTGGTGGTGACTTCCGTAACGGGAGCTCCACTTTTAGGCAGTGCCTAAATATATATATTATATTTAACACTCAAGAATAAATGTTTAAAAAGATTCCTTTTCACATTCTGTCTGTCTGTCTGTCTGTCTGTCTGTCTGTCTGTCTGTCTGTCTGTCTGTCTGTCTGTCTGTCTGTCTGTCTGTCTGTCTGTCTGTCTGTCTGTCTGTCTGTCTGTCTGTCTGTCTGTCTGTCTGTCTGTCTGTCTGTCTGTCTGTCTGTCTGTCTGTCTGTCTCTCTGTCTGTCTGTCTGTCTGTTTCAAAATATGGATCTTGGTCTCTTGAGCGGAGTACTGTTCGTTGATCTTAGTAAGGCATTTGATACCGTGAATCATAAAGTTCTATTAGAGAAACTTCAACTTTATGGTATTCAAGACAAATCCCTTGAATTGTTCTCTTCCTATCTTAACAATAGGAGTCAATGTTGTGTGGTAAACAATGCCTACTCTAAGTTCAGTGCTATTGAATCCGGGGTTCCCCAGGGATCTCTTCTAGGTCCTTTATTATTTTTGGTTTATGTTAATGATCTTCCCAACTGTTTGGAATGCACCACGCCTGGTATGTATGCAGACGACACGCACATTACAGCAACTGCCAGTAATGTAAGGGAATTGGAGGGACTACTGAATACTGATGTTGAAAATCTAAGCATGTGGCTTAGGGCCAACAGGCTCTCCATAAATTCTAGTAAAACTGAATTTATGTTAATAGCCTCCAATTACAAATTAAACCAGCTTATACGAAATCCCAACATTAACCTGGGTAGTGACAGCATTGAGCGAGTCACAAGAGCTAAATTACTAGGTGTGTTAATAGACGATAAATTGAGTTGGGATGGTCATATAGATAATATCATTATTCCAAGGGTAGTGAGGGGTCTGCGAATGCTTCGTACATTTAGATCTATTCTGTCAATCCCACGACTTATCTCTCTTTACAACTCGTTGGTTTTACCTCATTTCGATTACTGTTCTAGCTTATGGGGTAATTGCGGGATGGTCCTGAAGGATAAATTTCAGAAACTCCAAAACAGGGCTGCCCGCATAATTACTCATTCTAGTTATGAGATCAGATCGGCCGAAATTCTAACAAGTCTCGGCTGGTCTGATCTTGAAACTCGAAGAAATACTCAGAAGGCTATCTTAATGTATAAAATTATAGAGGGCAATGCCCCAAACCTACTCAAAAACCTATTCAAGAAAACCAGCGAGTTGCACAACTATGGCTTACGCGGCTATGATTCAAACTTGAAGCTTCCTCTACCTCATTCCGAATTTTTGAAGCGTAGCCTGTCTTACAGCGGAGCCCAGCTATGGAATAATCTTCCATTGAGTGCAAGGACTTCTAGCTCTCTATGTAATTTCAGAAAACTAATAGAGTAAATTTATATTTTTATTATTCTCATTTTTAATACTCTTAATTTATTCATATCTATATTATATTTACTCTTCTATTTATTTCTTATACGGCTTTCTTGAAAATCAATGTAACAATTGAATGGAACAACCGTTGTAAAATAAAGGACTCTCTCTCTCTCTCTCTCTCTCTGTCTGTCTGTCTGTTAATAATAATAATAATAATAATAATAATGATAATAACTTTATTAACGTGTCGAAATTTTCTAGCTTACAATAAATTGTGAACTAATAGAGGACACCTATGACACCTATCTTCCTATCTATCTTTTAAAACTACCTCCCTCTATAGACCTAGGAGTTTTTTGAGCCAGATTTATCTGACAGGATTCAAGTTTCCAATAAATAGAATTATGCTAATCTATTAAAAAAAATTTTTTTTCTTGTTCTGTTTTAATGGATGGAATTAAGAATATTTAAAAAAAGGGTTGGCCTTAGGTAACAAAAACATGTAAGCCACTTCCCTGCTGACAATCTCCTTTTCCTTTTTTCTTTGCTGGATAGGCTTTCGTGAGGAGAAGGAGACTCTTCCCCCAATCGTCACCTTTTCTGTTGCGCATGTGTGATCATTACTATAGGCAAATGATGACATTGAAAATAGTGGGCTCATAGTCAGCAGTTATCGCAAAAAGATATGCCCACTAGTATCGCACTCTCCTAAAACAAAAAGAGAAAAAAGGAGCCTTTGCCGACAGGAAAGGAAACCCCTCCATGGTGATGATAACTTTTACAACTTGTCCACCCCCACCTACACTTTGATTTTACATTATGCCCCTACCCCTTTAGATTTGGAACCCCTCCTTTCAGAACATTGTATGACCGAAGCATGTTTTATTTACTTTTGTTTTACTTATTTAATTTCAGTAGATGTTGTGCCAAAGAGGCCACGTGAATTCACTGCATTTTCTACACACCTTTCATCTTGGAAACACATCCTATCTTTCTGAAGAAGAATGTTTAGCTTAAGAAAACATTCATGCGGACTAAAAAAAAGAGAGAAAATCAAATTATGGCTTAAACCTCGAAGACACAAAAGAATTATTTGCCAGTGGAAGAAAAAGATCAGCGTCGCACAGAAAAATGGTGACATACAGAGACAGCTGAAATATACTTCTCTTTTGGCAGAAACCTATTACTCGTTGAAACTTTACGCTCATGTTATCGATTACAGTAAAAGATGTATTGACGTTGCTAAGGCGGCCGGCGACAAACCCGAGCTCAAGGCTTGCTATTTACTTGTAAAAACCTATGACGTACAGAGAAAATACGACTCTGATGCTATTTATTACATCGAGATATGTACTAAACTCGCACTCGAGGTTAATGAAAAGAAGTACGTTTATAAAGCCTGTTATTTACTGATCAAAGCGTATGGATTACTGTATGATTCTGCTGTGATTTATGATAAGAAATACCTTAGATACTCAGAGGAAACTTATGACAAAGAAAGTGAAATCAAGCCATATTATTTACTGATAATAGCTTGTGAATTGTTGAAGCAATACGATAAAAATAAAACCTCTTATTGTCAAAAATGTATTGACATCACAGAGAGGACGAGTTACAAGAAAATCAAGTTAAAGTCATGCTTGATACTGGTGAAAGCGTACGTATATTTGCAGCAGTATGATGAGGTTGCCATTTCGTATTGCCACAAGTATCTACGCATTTTAAAGGAGACAGGTAACAACCCGCAAACTGAATTGAAGACGTGTTTTTTGCTGGTGAGAGCTTATGGCTTATTGGAGAAGTACGATTATGCTATTCCATACATCAATAGATATATTGAAATTGCAAAGAACACCACTGTCACACTGAGTGAGCGGGAAGGCCGTTGTTTTTTTGAATTTGCATTGATGCTTGCTAAAGCTCTTTTCTCCAAGAACAATTACGATGAGGCTGTCACTTATTGCAAGAAATGTGTTGAAATTGCTTATCAGATTGATGACAAAAGAGGATTAACCAAGACCTATTTGTTACTTGGAAGAGTGTACTACTCCCTGAACCAGTATCATGAAGCTATCGTCTACTGTAGGAAATGCATTCTCCTGGAGCTATTTGATGGTAAACGGGATGAGATCGATGCATACTCTATACTTGTGGAAGCTCACTGCTTTCAGAAGAACTACGATGATGCCATAACTAATGGAAAAAGATGCATCCGTAGGGCACATGAAACCAAACAAGAACATGCTTTAACAGATGTCTACTATTTTATCGGAGAAGCATCTTATTTTTGAATAGGTACGATGATGCTATCAAATATTGCGAGAAAGGTATTGCCATAGCAACGCAAAATGATAGCAAATCTCGTGAGACTGAAAGCTTCTTGCTGCTTGCCAAAGTGTTTTATGAACGCCAATGTTACCATGCTGCTTTCGTTAAAAGCAAAAAATGTATTCAAATTGCAAATCAGGAGGGTGTCAAATTACTTAAAATGGAGGCCCATTTGTTGGCTGGAAAATCTTGTTTTTCCCTGAAAAACTACGAAGAAGCCAGCGTTTATGTCAAGAAAAGCATCAAAATGGCACAAGAGAACGGTCACTTGAAATTTGAATTAGATGCTTGTATTGTCTATGCAAGGCTTTGTCATTCAAAAGGCAGCACAAGGGAACTTGCATCAGCCATAGCTCAGAGTCTGGTTTTAGCAGAGGAACTTCGTGATAGTCCTGCTAAGCGATCTGTTGTTGAAATAATTTTTGCCTTTCTTGAACAGCAGGATAATGGCAAGAATTCAATGACAGATAATTCCAAACCCGATTCTTATCAAACACGCGTAAGTGTTGTAAGTCTGGGTAGTGAGAAGGAAACAATGCCAAGAAAATCGAGAAACTGATGGTTTTACATGAGAGGTACATTCACCAAATACAAGATGATGAATGCACTAAAGCAATTGCCACTTTAAAGCAAATAGCAGATATTGACCTAAATTCAATAAAGATTTTCCTTAAGTCATTTTGCCATCAGAAAATGGGCTGTCTTTACTTGAATCTTGACCAGAAAGAGGAAGCAATAAGCCAACTCCGTAATGCAATAGATTGCGCACAAGAAGTTGGCTCTGCAGTTATCAAAAATAAAATAATTCTTAAATGCAGTAGAATTCTGGGGATGGTATACTTCAAAAGTGGGGAAACTGAACAGTCCATTTTCTTTTTAAGAAAATCCATTAGTTGTATTGACTTCTTTGTTGAGTTCATGGAAGCTGATGAAAAAACTATCATTGATTTTATTGACAAAAACAACGATTGCTACAATTACTTGGCAAAAGCTTTAATCAAGACAAATCGAATTCAGGAAGCCCTGCTTGTTTTAGAACAACGTACTGCTAGAGCTTTAAAAGAACAGTTGATTTCAAGACATGAAATTCTCAAAACCGTACAAGAGCGCCATAAAGATCACTTGACATATTGTGACATTATGTCACTAGTTTCAAGGAACAAGTACTCGATTTTATTTTGCTCTGTCTTTCCTGATTGTCTGTACACATTTCTTGTCGAGGAAGGCACAAACTTGCAGTTTCGGCAATTTCCAATCTCTAAAACAGACATTGAAAGCTTAGTTAACACAATGCGCGAAAGTTTCGCAATGAACAAGAAAAACAGAACATTGTCCGATATGGACATCGACATCATTTCCCATGAGAATAGTTCTTGTGACATAGACCAAGATATTGTGAAGGCGGTTGGAAGAATATTGGCGTATTTTGGTTGTTCTCCTCGTTCTAGAACTCCCAAGGAGCCGTGTGAAAACGTTGATGTAGGCAGTATCACAAATGATTTAGAAATTCTGTACCATAACTTATTCGGTAAAATGTCAATTAAGCAACATGAGATTGTGATCATTCCGGATGGTCTTTTATACAAAGTACCGTTTGCTGCTCTACGAGACCCAGATACTGGTCGGTATCTTTCAGAAACGAAACGTATCAGAATTGCCCCTTCTATAAAAACACTGAAGTTGCTTCAAGAAATTCCAGTCGACCAGAATAAAAATCCTGCTCTTATTGTAGGCAACCCATTGGTTGGTGAAGTAATGCTAGGTGGGGAAAAGAAAACGATTCGTCCATTAAGTGCAGCTTTTCGCGAGGCGAACGCAGTAAGCAGTATACATAATGTCATGCCATTGATAGAAGAAATGGCAACAAAGCAAGCAGTAACAGAACGATTACAACGACCACTATCTCTTGTTCACATTGCTGGACATGGATGCTTTAACAATGGTACAATACTACTTGCTCCTGCTCCTGCTCCTGCTTCCCCTGAGACAAGAAGAACAATTATCCCAGTTGAAAAAGACTACATGCTGACCATGGATGATGTACAGCGGGCTCGAGTACTCGCTCCGTTAGTTGTGTTAAGCTGCTGTCACACTGGACTTGGTGAAATCAAATCTGAAGGGGTAGTTGGCATTTGTCGAGCCTTTCTAGCATCAGGTGCTCGTGCAGTGGTAGCGTCTCTCTGGGCCATACATGACCAAGCTACATCTGAATTCATGGGAAGGTTTCACCAGCATTTAAAATCTGGAAAAGGCGCAAGTGAAAGTTTGCAGCAAACGATGAAAGAAATGAGACAAATTCCAATATATAGTGATCCAAAATATTGGGCGCCTTTCTTCCTTTTGGGTGATGATATCACAATCAACTGTTAGGACGTTTAACTGAAATGATTCTAGAGCTGATTGCAGTTAAACTATTAGGTACAGGTACGAGGAAGTGGGCCATAGATTTTTTAGTCTTGACTATAAGTGTACCCTGCGTGGATCCGAAAGTAACTGTGCGAGAGAAAAGTCCTGCTGCATGAAGACTACCCTCGTGAAACAAGGACATTATCGTAGGGCTCCATGGGAATCGTCCAATAAAATTAAAAACTTAAAAGAAATGATCCAGTTAAAGTGCAACGAAACCTGTCTTATAGTGACTCTTCATATTCCTGTGCACGCCAATGTCCAGGTGTCCACTTAGGGTCCGCTAACTGACTTGATACTACAGGAGTGCCTGGAGGAAATTTTGCCATCGCTTTCATTGCGTTTTGTTTGCTTTTCTTGAAAACCCAACACAGAGACAAACGTTTAATATTAAACGTGAAGTACGAAGGGAAGACAGTCGAAACTTCCACTAGTTGAGTAAAAAACTGCTGGTTTTGATCTTTGCGAATTACTTGCTGTTCGACCTTTTTTTGTATATCCATTTATTTGACTGATTAGTAGCAGAGCGAGTTCAGTGTTCTTGTCAAGTTTAAAGGAATGTAAGCTTTGTTTTTGGAAAAATGTAAAAGACCTAATTAAATAAACCTTATTTCTTGCTCAAAATTGTTTTTTGGTCTTGATTTGTCCTAAATCTCCAGATTTTCGATTTCAATGAAAGACATCGGAGGTAAATTTTACTAAACTATATATTGTATTGGATTATCTGTAGTTATCTTTCGTTTTTTTAATAAAAAAAGTGATTCAAAGCCTAAAACTGTCGGCCTTGGAAAACTTTGTCGAAGAATCTTCCAAGGACAAAACTAGCTCAGTGGGTCGTGGTTTTTGATTTCAATGAAAGACATCCGAGGTAAATGTCACTAAACTTGATATTGTATTGGATAATCTGTAGTTATCTTTCGTTTTTTTTAAAATAAATAAATAAATATATATATATATATATATATATAAGAAGTCTGTGAATCAATTTTCCGTAAAATAGTGCTCAATACATCGAAAGAAGTAGAGCAGAACATTTGTTTGAGAAGAAAAAGTCAAGACAACATTTTTCCCGACAAGCCTGTTTCGTGCATTGCTTCACTCTTCAGGGGATTTAATGATAAGAATATTCGTTACTATCATTTATATAGAAAAAGTATACATAATTAATTAGTGTATGTAGTTTAGCTGTTGCGTAATAATGCTTTGTTTCTGTGGCGGCATGAAGATACAAGTTGGTTGCGCTTATTTAATGATGAGAGTTCCGGTCGATAAATTATTAGAAACTTTTCTTTAAGACAAAGGTTACATCTTTTGCTGGAGCTGTTGTAGGCGGAGCTTGAAGATAGGACGCGCCATAAAATGGAGTAGCTGATATTACCGTTCTTGAGAGTCCAGATGTATTTGCTGAGTTCAGTCGAGTTTTTATGTTGTTCGTGGCGGAATGAGGCGGTGTGGTTTCTGTATCGTGTTTTGAAGTCGTTTTCTGTGAGTCCTATGTATGTTGCGGTAGTGTTGTTGTCCTTTCTTGTGACGGTGGCTTGGTATACAACTGATGATTGGAGGCAGTTGCCATTTAGCGGGCAATTGTTCTTTTGTCGGCAGTTGCATGTTTTCTTGTCCTTTGTGTTGTTTGCGGTGTCGTTGTCGTCTCTCGGTGGATGTAAAATGCGCTTGTTATGATTGTCAATGATTTGTTTGGCATTGTTCATGCAGCTGTAACTGATCTTGATGGTGTTACGATTAAAGACTTTCCTAAGATTATGGCCTCTAGGAAAGTGTTTATCAACTAGGCCAAGGAATCTCTGTCCGATATTGGTGCTGACATTTTTGCTAAATAGGGGGTTGTACCAGAGTATGCCGTTTCGTTGTCTGTTTTTGCGTTTTGTGGTCGCGGTTGGTTCGTAGTTTAGGATGTACTGGTATCCGCTTTCGTCAAGTGCATTTTGATATGGAGGGGCAGCTTGGTCGAAAGATGCTTTGTCGGATGAAAGGGATGACAGTCGTCTGTTGATGCCGGCAGGTATGTTGTTGGTAATGATTGGTGGATGGTTGCTCTCACGGTGGACGTACTGCAGTGTAGTGTTAGGCTTTATGTAGGGCTGTTAGGTATTTTGGTTTAGGTTGAAAGTAGCATCTAGGAAGTTGATGATCTGCTTGTTGGCTTCGATGGTGATGCGTAGTCCGTTGTTGTTGAAGATTCGGCAAATGACTTTCTTGATATTTTCAGTTTCTCTCGGTGTGGCGTTAGAAATGGCTAGTCCGTCGTCTCGGTACAGTCCTACGTTGATGTTAAGGTTCTGTAGTTGAGAAAGAAGAAAAATTCCTACTAACTCGCATGTTTCAGCGCCGTCATAGCTGCCCATTGTAACGTCAAATGTTGTGTCTCCTTTCTTCTGCCATTGTTGCTGCTTGTGTATGAGGATTGATTTCTTAGCATGAATTATGATGTTTCGTTCGTCGTTGGTGATATTGTCGTATGCTGAGGCGAAGTCAAGCGCTCTGTTAAGGAAGTCATGGCTGATTGATGGGTAGAATTTAACGATGTCAAAGCAAATAAAACTGTGTTGTTGTTTGTTTTTGATGGATTTGAACCACTCGATCACGGAGGCAGTGTTTTTCCATTGATTGAATTTCGATGCTGTCGTGATTTTGTTGTTGATTCTGTCGAGGATTCTTTTGCTGATTTTGCCTATCTCGGATTTAGTAGGATTGATTAGACGCCAGGCCGAATTATTAGCGAAGTTCGGCTTGTGGTCTTTAAGTGTTATGAATGCGTCTTTGTTACCTGTAGTGTCTACTCTGTCGTCTATGCCCAGTTTTGTTGCGATATTTTTGTTTTCTGCGTGGATGGCTCGTGAAACGGCATACTCTGGTACAACCCCCCATTTAGCAAAAATGTCAGCACCAATATCGGACAGAGATTCCTTGGCCTAGTTGATAAACACTTTCCTAGAGGCCATAATCTTAGGAAAGTCTTTAATCGTAACATCATCAAGATCAGTTACAGCTGCATGAACAATGCCAAACAAATCATTGACAATCATAACAAGCGCATTTTACATCCACCGAGAGACGACAACGACACCGCAAACAACACAAAGGACAAGAAAACATGCAACTGCCGACAAAAGAACAATTGCCCGCTAAATGGCAACTGCCTCCAATCATCATTTGTATACCAAGCCACCGTCACAAGAAAGGACAACAACACTACCGCAACATACATAGGACTCACAGAAAACGACTTCAAAACACGATACAGAAACCACACCGCCTCATTCCGCCACGAACAACATAAAAACTCGACTGAACTCAGCAAATACATCTGGACTTTCAAGAACGGTAATATCAGCTACTCCATTTTATGGCGCGTCCTATCTTCAAGCTCCGCCTTCAACAGCTCCAGCAAAAGATGTAACCTTTGTCTTAAAGAAAAGTTTCTAATAATTTATCGACCGGAACTCTCATCATTAAATAAGCGCAACCAACTTGTATCTTCATGCCGCCACAGAAACAAAGCATTATTACGCAACAGCTAAACTACATACACTAATTAATTATGTATACTTTTTCTATATAAATGATAGTAACGAATATTCTTATCATTAAATCCCCTGAAGAGTGAAGCAATGCACGAAACAGGCTTGTCGGGAAAAATGTTGTCTTGACTTTCTCTTCTCAAACAAATATATATATATATATAGTAAAGATTTGATTAAAGACGAGACATGTTCACTGTCTCAATTAATCAAATCTTTACTATATATCTATTGCTCTGCATCCCTATGCATCGAGCACTGTTTTACCAGTATAGACCACATTACATACTTTGTTATATATATATATATATATATATATACTGCGGTTTGCATGAACTTTGACCATTTGTGCATATATACAAGTATATCAAAAGAATATCAAAAATTATGGGATATGATCCCTGATATTGTTTTCGAGTTGTCTATCACTAGGACTTTCTAGAAAAAATATCAAGGATGACATCCATATAATTTCTGATATACTTTTAATATGCTTGTATATATATATAAATGGTCAAAGTTTATGCAAACCGCAGTATATATATATATATATATATAAATAAAACAAAGTATGTAATGTGGTCTATACTGGTGAAACAGTGCTCGATGCGTAGGGATGCAGAGCAATAGATATATAGTAAAGATTGGATTAAAGACGAGACATGTCCACTGTAACTCCGAGTTTCGTGCTTACGCACTCATCAGACAGACTTTAATGAGACATATTCCTATTACTGTGATATTTATATACAAGAGGTGTAATGATTATTTACAAAAGAAGTGTTGTTCGGAAAGGAGTTAATTAGCTAGGCCTGGATCTCTATTGTTCATCAGATAGAACTTGGTTTCATGTCGGCATTTGGAGATCTATTCGGATCGCTTGTTTAAAAGGGTGCCGCTGTTTGATTTGATGATAAGTAGCTTTTCTGTTAAGCACAGGTCACACCTCTTAAAAATGTTGTTGTATGGTCTGGCTGAAGTGATGATTTTCCATTCTATGTTGTAGTCTTTGTTGTTATCTTTGAGGTCCCAGATGTGTTTTTATTGCACAGATCTAGAAAATAGCTTCTTATCTCAAGGCTGAATGATGTTTTAGGATTGGGTTAGGTGCCACAAATGAAAAATTTGTAATATTCGAGGTCTTATAATCTTAACTTTCCTTGTCACGTCTTCAGTAGTCTCGATCAGTTAGGATTATTTTTCAGATTTCGCGCATTCCAAAAAGAACTATCGCTGTTTTTATGCAGAGGTTACACTAGACTAAAGTTCTGAATAGAAAAATTAGCTTTCATGTGCAGAAAAATCCGAGAAAACAGAGTTTGAAAGTAGCTCTCGGCCGACCTCAAAAATCGGCGTCTTTCCGGCTGATTTGGGGTCGATGGACAAAAATTCGCATAGTTCTGTATCCTCAAGACAAATAAGGACAATATAGTCCAACCGAAAGTCAAAGTACGTGACTTTTCAAATTTTTCTGTAAATAAATTACATGACGAACTTTCAATCATTGATTGAAAAGGAATCTTTGGTAACAACACAACAGTGAATCTTCCTTTTCAACCTAAGATTTCTATTTTTGATAACACAGAAGACAAGATAATTGCCCTTGAAAGGATTACGTTGAATTTTATTGATAAGAAGCTAACATGGAAAGATCACATACATTATATTTTAACAAAAATAAGTAGATATGTAGGTTTAATTCAGGCGGGGGAACTCGAAGGTGGCAGTAAGAGAGCCACGGATCCTAACTGGTCTCTGAAAACGTATGAGATTTCGAAGTCCGTCAACAAGGAAGGGCAACTCATCTTGTATTACCTAAATGGCCCAAGTAGCGGATTCGTCAAGGAAGAGCTGCTCATAGTCCCAAAGACTCAGAGCAGTGCTGCTCCGCGCGCCCGATTGCACTTTAGGCATGTCAGTCTTACGTTGCCTCTGCAATGCCCGCGTTTGTTATTTATATGATCCACGGAGAACTGCTGATCGTCATTCGGGTCAAACCCTCCATAGTAGCGGTATGTTACACTTGGCACACCTTGCCCCTTTCTTATAGACGTCGTCTACGCATAGGTCGAATTTGGCCCATCTTTCTTCGTCGTGCCGCTTGTAGCGAAGGAGTTTCTTAGCAATTGTTCTCTTTGGCTGCGTCTTCGGGGAGTGCGGTCGTAACACAGTTGCGGATCCCAGGCTCTTTTCAGCTGCTTGGCATATTCTACACGACTTACAGCGGTGTAGATAAGGTTGCTCCAACACAGCCGCTGGTCTATGATCCATAAGGTTTTTTTATTGTAAGCCCCTGCGCGCTGTGGACTGTCATGCAATAGCCCAAGCGCCAATCTGGATGGGAGGTTATTTTTTCCACCTTTTCTATGGGCACCCAGGCTTTATCGTGCGTTACTGCGTTCTGCAGTTGGATGTCGGTACCGGGTACGCAAACGTCGCGGCGCTGCATACGGGTGTCGTGGGGTTTATAACAAACGGGTACGGGATGCGTAGTGAAGCGCTCTTGGTGTATTTTGAGTACGTCTTTCTGTATGCGAGACTGTGCTGCTCGGTTAATACCTAGCACCAGATCTTTAGGATGCCAGGCGTATAGAAAGTCCTCGTATTTCTACCCTCGTACGCGTTTGCGCAGTGTCTTGCATTGCTCGGCGTCGCTGAGGCCCCTTAATTCCGCTTTCAGGTTTCTTACTTGTACCTTACTGCGGTAATCTGTGTTAATTTCCTCCGCATGGTCTACGAAATCTTTCAGCCATTCGTGGGGCATTTCTCCGGCTATTGGAGGAGGCTGGCATGGGTCGCCTACGAATATTACTTGACATCTCCCTCTACGAATTCTACGAATTATTTAAGGATTTCTAAAGGAATGGTACAAATCTCATCCCAAAGTATTACCGGGGGTATGTCGTGGATAGCTTCCGGTACCCACTTTTGACCATTTTAGCGAAAGAAGCTGTGGTAGGTTTGTGCGTCGTGGCCCATTTCGCAGAGTTCTCTTTCCAAGCGGTGCGTTGGCGTTAGCACCTTTATCTTAGGAAAGAGATTTAATACACGCGTCGTCTTACCATTGCCGCCCGTACCGTAGAGGTAAGAAAAGCGTTAGTAAGAGATTGGGTCCGCAACAGAAGGTAGGGGGTCCGCGGTGGAGGTCACGGAACCACGGGTGTGTTCTCCGTGATATTCTACGCGGCCTCTCCAGGCTTTTATTTCTTCATCTTTGACGCGCCATTGTCCACTTTCCGCTATCTCGTCTTCTGTGTAGAATTCTTTCATCTTCTCTAAAACGTGCGGTTTCACGTACAAGGAATCCGTAGCTACGCGCGGTACGTCCTCTTTGTCAAAACGTAGGAGCATTGCTAAGAGATTGATATGCGCATATGCGAGCATACTGTCACGCAGATGGTAATACTGCGGTCGATGGTCCTGGTAGTAACACAAAGCATTCCACTTACGTTCCCTCTGCTCGGCTCCTATGAAATAATCCCATTTCTCCACAGACACCGTTGTTCCTTGTGCAAGGGCGCGCTTAATAAGGAAGCTCAGTTCGCCTTCGTCCGTTATTAGACGTCTTTGCATATGTTTCTCGCCCTCCTTAGCACCTTGCGTGAACCTTCCTATGACGATCCTCGCAGTTGGGTTGTGCTCTGGTAACCACTTTGTGAAGGAGGAGTGGCAAAGTATGGCTTCATGCGCGGTGTATTTTAGCAATTGGCGCTCTTCGAGGAAATTAACAGCGGTACGGGTATCCATTCTTTTTCCTGCAGATGCTTACCATACCAAGCGTAAAGTATGGGGTGTAAGCCCTTTGCTTACTTCCAAGAGGTCAGCCTTACGAATCCCGTAGCTGGCGCGTCGTAGTGGCCGTCTAACGAAACACGAAAGAACTGAGAGTCTGGGTGCCCGTAGCGGCCGTAATATTCCTTACAATCTCCCAGGCCTTTGAATGACGCAGGATAACAATGTTTCATATCAATGATACGTATTCTTCCTCGTCGTATTCCATGTTCCATAAACCGCCGTGTCCATGTTCTACGCATGCTTTGGCTATGATTTTGAATTCCTTTGGGGTTGGTTTCCACCCATTCCTTCTTTTTGCGGCTAAGAAGTCCAAACTACGACTACTTAATACTTCATCTGAGAAATCTTCTCCTAAAGTCTCGCAAGCACTTTGAATGCGTTGATGTTCTACTTCCGGGCGGTATAGGGTACCATCTTGGGTCATAAACTGACTTCCTTCCCGATCCATTAACCAAATAGAATTCTCATGGATTAACTCCACCAATGGAGAACTCTTGTAGACATTTGTCTCTTTCTTTTTAGGAAATCTTAGTTCTCTCCATGCGTGTCCGTTGTGCTGGTAAATGACAATAGGAGCACCCGTACCACCATACTTATGCTTCCCAGGATAAATGAAGCCGTCTGGTATGTCTTTTACCATGATGCGCCTTCCTAAGACAATTTCTAATTTCTTGATGTTGTCTATTGTAGCTCCAGCCCTATGAGTAGCATCCTCCCATCTCTTAATAGCTTCTTTCCTCTTTGGGGTAAGCTTACCACCTCTGGAAGAATCTTCGAAGAATTCCCTTACCAGCTTCCCGACGCAGTTGCCAGGATGTCGCATTGGTTTAAGTTTCCTAACATCTGGCTCCTTAATCTCATACGCACCGTAGATTACTACTGTAACAGGGTAAGCAGCTTCGTAGAACAACATGTCGATGCCTACCAGCGCCCCAGGCCTGGTATTTTTGTTAAGGACGAACAAGCTTTGCTTACCAGACGACCTCTTTCTATCATCCATTCGCCGTCGTAATACTTTATAAACGTTAACTGTAAACGGTAATTATCTTCAGGCATCAGGTTTATTATCTTTTCGGCTCTTTCTTCGTCCATGATTTCTTCTGTGTCTCCTTCTGTGAATGTCATGAAGGCAAAGTCGGCGTCCAAACGATCCAATACCTGAGTTCGCAGCTTGCGTACAGTTTTGTTTTGAATGCTTCTGATGGCGTCCATCTATATATAGGAAATATCTTAGCCTACGTTTACGACACAAATATTTTAACTTTTAGCAATGCGCGGGCACCAGTAAAACCCATACGCACCTTTTTGACTCAAATTGCGCGAGCAATACCTATAGCGACATCACGGGTAATACCCACGGCGACCGCCTTTACGTGAGCGCGGGGAATACCCATGTAATTCCGGGGGGTGGCCGCGGGTCCCCCTTACTGCTGCTCTTCGTCTCGACGATTCAAACTCACGCTTGATGCGTTTGAAGCTACGTGTTGACTCTGTTGATTTGAATGAGTTATCGTGAAAGTTGGCGACTTGTTTAAAGTGTTTGTTGCTTTGTTAAACTTTCCTCCGTGAAAAACTCCTCCATTAAATGGATTGCTGCAGGGAAACTAGAACTTTTTATGAATGAAGATTTACGGCACTCGGTGCCCACTGCACTGTGTAAACTCTATAGAAGTACTTGTAGTATTTTCACTCAGAATTAAAGACATGTTTTTTTGTTGTTCGTTTTAGATATAACTGTAATTCACTAATATATCTATTACGCTCTTCTGGCGGTATTTCCTCGACTCTTCTTCTTTCATTTTGGAGTTGAGAAACTCAGTCAGCAAACTTAGATCTCTTCGTGTCTTCGAAAGAGCTAGTATTTCTGTTTCTTAGGTCTTCGATAAACTTGTATGATAGGTTTGTCTAGAGACACAAATTTTCTTGATTGTTCAGACATACTCACAAATATCTCCCAGCTCTTGATTAGATACGTTTAATTTGAACTACAAACAACTTGAATACACTGAAAATATTTGAAAGCTGCTCGACAAAGCTACCCGCAATGACCGCGAAGACACGATTCGCCTCGACAGTGGTTAACGATTGGACGAAACGCTTTTTTCACGCGTGACAAATCGTTTCGCTTCTCTGATTGGCTAAAAAAAGTCGCAAACTTGTTTTTCACACAGGGAAATTTGATGAGAAAATCTCAGTATGTATAAAGTAAACTGAAATCTTCAATTATTCTATTCGAGATAGAGATAGAAACCGAGTGGCTTGTTTTGTTCTTGGAAGATTCTTCGACAAAGCCTTCCATGTCAGACATTTTAAAAAACTTGGAATGTCTTTTTCTTAAGATAACTACAGATAATCAACGCAATATCAGGTTTAGTGAAATTTACTAAGGAGTCTTTCATTGAAATCGAAATTTTGGAGATTTTCGATTCTTTAAGGACAAACCAAGACTACAATACAGCAGTCATTTGACATCCTCGCACACTTCACCCCCCCCCCCCCCCCCCCTCTCTCTCTCTCTCTCTCTCTCTCTCTCTCTCTCTCCTCCCTTCCCCGAGGCATAGCTGGGGCAATACGGGGAATTCACCCCATTTTCACATGTATTTGGTTCCCTGGTGGTCGAGGAAAGCGCTTCAATTCACAGCTTCGGCTGCAACCCAGGGACTGACCGGGGACTGCACTTTTCCGTTTTGGGGACTGGAAACTACGTAGGAATAATGGATGAGACGGTAAGATTTTGGGTTGCCCTTCACGAATTTGTAAGATGTGATCCTATTGGAGGGCACACATGTGTAGAACATTAGAAAGCAACGATCTTTTCCCAACCCTGCCCCTAAACCTAACCAATCACAGGGCACGTTGCAAATTCGTGAAGCTCAACCGAAGATTTTCATGGCATTTAATAATTGTTTTTCTGAGCCATCAATCGGAAAATGGCTTTTCATTCTATTCTATGATAGGGAAAAAGACAGAAAAAGAAAAAGACAAACAAAAAGGGATGTAAATAAGCTGGTACTACTTTAATAAATGTTGAACACTTATTTCTTTGTCGGCGAACACATTTCTGCTGCAAAAGATATGAAATATCTAGTTGACATTAAAATAAACTGCTCAAAAGATGACGCTGAGGCTTCACTTTTATTTCCTCTCCCGTGGAGCGGGGCTTTCATTACCTTTCACTGAGGGAAAAAGATAAGTCCCCGGGTATGCATCGGGGGAAGAGGGGGATGCGGGGGATCTCAAATGACTGGTGCATAAAACAAACTTGAAAACTATTTAAGGTGAGCAAAAAAAACTTACTTGCTTCTTTTACATAATAATGTTTGGTTTCCATAGGAATTTTGATGTTTTTATATTAAATTTATTTTTACCGCAATGAAAATAAAAAAACAAATGCTTTGGTAGCATCAGAGAGAAAATTGGCTGGAGATCATCAACTATAAACTAAACTTGAGAAAAGAAGGCCCTGAACGTTAAAACCAACTGTGTTATCAGTTAAAAAAGCTTTTTTGATATCCTACTACATCATTAGAATAAACATATTTCTTTCATATAAGCCTTTATTCACTAACTGATAGCATAAAGGTTTGACCCAAACAGTAGACGAGGGAAAACAAACCACAAGGAGATCTAGCTGTAACTGCAAAACAAAAAATCGTTACTCCGCCTGAACTACAGAATTCGTCTTTTGGAGTCAGGCCATAACTACAAACAGTGCCTCTCAGCATGTAGACCAGCCTGAAACTACAGAGGGACAACAAACTTGAGGGTACTTGCACTTAAAACCGAGTGAACTGTTATGAAACATATCACCACTACATAAAGTTTCCTCTCTACACCAGCCCAAAACTTCAGGTAAAGCAAACTAGAAGTTGCAACTCAAACATTTCACGCTTCAAAGCAATTAACAACTACATAAAGTTCCTTATCTGCACTAGCCCGAAGCTAAAAAAAACCGCTAGGGAGAAAAAAGCTGAAAACACTGCTTACTGACGTTTCGGACGCTAGTCCTTCGTCGGAATAGCCCGAAGCTACAAAGGGTAAGGCAAACTAGAACTGGCAACTAAGAATAGTTTCACGCTTTGAAACACTTCACAACTATATAAAAAAGTTCCCTCTCCACACCAGCCCAATGCTACACTGAGAGGGAAAGCAAACCTAGAACTTGCAACTAAAATTTCTCCTTTTGGGATAGTTCACAACTATATAACGTTCCCTCTCGATCTACACCAGCCCAAAGTTACGTAGAGGGAAAGCAAACTTGAACTGGTAACTAGGAATAGTTTCACGCTTTGAAATAGTTTACAGCTACACGCTTCCCTCTTTCCAAAAAAAAAACACGTATAAAAAAAAACAGAAAAATTTGCAAACTCTTCAATCTTATTACTAACAATTTGGACTGTATTGTCCAAGGGACTGGACACTTGAGAAGAAGAAAAGCGGCGAAATTTCATAAAACTTTGAGTGATTCTAATGGACAAATAAAAGAAAACTAAACATTTCGCAAGAAGGAAAAAACTTTTTTTTCTATACAAATTCTTGCAACACAAACTTACTGTGAAGCATTTAAGGTGGAACCAAACTAATTCAGAGCAGATTTGGAAAACTTTATTCTCGCTCGCTTCGCAAAACTATTACATCAATTTAACTGGATTATTCATATAATGTGCTTGGATTATCCCAGATTCTAACAGTGTATTTCATTTTAAGATTTTTTTAAATGTTTAGCCTATCACGTCCGAAAATCAAACAGTGCTATTTTTAGTTTTTGGCCTGTGTATAATTTTGGATGGAAAGTCTTGGGCAGAAAAAATGTTATGACGCCGCTTGGAAATTCGATACAAAAATTGAAGCATATGAAACATCACGCTGCAGAAACATTGCCATTGAATGGATTGCCTTGAAGTTTTCACATACCTATTTCCAAGTATTGTGGATGAGTCTTACGAATAAAAAAGCATCAAATCTTAAAAACTTTAGCCGCAAATATAAACCCGTATTGTCGGCTCGAAATCGCAATAAGTTATAACATATGGTTATAATGAGTGGGCGTAGCTGATAGTTTGTATATTGGATACAACACGGGCACTAATACTTTAGATTACTTATCAAACGTCTAGGTTAGTTCCTTTGTGTTTCGCTAAACTTTTCAAGATAAAAGTGAATCTGGCCAAGAAAATCCATCTTAAAGTTTGTGCAAATGAACAGGATCTGTATACATCTGATTTACAACACTCTTCACGGTCGTGGTTTCTGTTGTGTTTTCTTCATGCATTATTGATGACGTTATTAAAAATGTATTCAACACTGCGTTTTTCAAATAGCCTCGAGCCGTCTTTTTGGGCTATTTGCCTTGTAGCTTTCTTTGGAATGTTTCGCAAATCTCATCTATTACCTTTATCGGAGACTAAGTTTGATCCACATAAGCAGCTGACTAAGGCGGATTTTCAGATCTTTCACAACTTTCACATGTAAACTGTGAATTAATAAGATGATAGAGATAGAGATAGAGATAGAGATAGAGATAGAGATAGAGATAGAGATAGAGATAGAGATAGAGATAGAGATAGAGATAGAGATAGAGATAGAGATAGAGATAGAGATAGAGATAGAGATAGAGATAGAGATAGAGATAGAGATAGAGATAGAGATAGAGATAGAGATAGAGATAGAGATAGAGATAGAGATAGAGATAGAGATAGAGATAGAGATAGAGATAGAGATAGAGATAGAGATAGAGATAGAGATAGAGATAGAGATAGAGATAGAGATAGAGATAGAGATAGAGATAGAGATAGAGATAGAGATAGAGATATGGAATAGAAATAGATATAGAAATAGAAATAGATATATAATATATATATATACAGCGATATGCAGAAATTCTGATCCAACCAAGTATATAGTATATAACTTTATCGGCTGCATTATGGGAAATGGACTTGTGGGATTCAAAGGGGGACTAAAGTACCAAAGCGTCGACTGGCGTTTTGTTAAAGATAAGTTACCTTTCAAAACAAACTCTGCTTGTTCCAACCAGAAAAAGAATTTTCAATATAATTTACAACCTCTATACGAAAAAGATCTCTACCCTGTGGCAAGACGAAAATGAGGGATATCTAACTAATTATTCTTTACATTCCTTGTATTCCTAGTATAGATTTTAGAACGCAGGACAATATTATTGTGTAAATAGTCAGGAACTAAGTTATGAATACATTTGAATACAATAATGGCATCATTTAAATACAGTCTTTCCTTCACAGACAACCAATTCAGATATTTCAAACACACACACACACACAGATCCTTGAATCATTCCGTCGGAAGCTGCCTAAGGAGAGCATTGTAGAAGATTCACTCATCCAACCGCAACCAGCTCACATGGCTAACATCCCTCCACTTCCTGGCCCAATGCCGGCCGTTCCAGCACCAGTCGCTCCAGCTTTAGCAGCATCGACAGGACGTGCACCAGCCGCATCTCAAGAACCAGCAGCTGAAGTAGGAACCCACGAAATGAGGTATAAATGAATTCGGAAGCCGGAGTTTGTACGTCGTCCTATTGCGCTTGAGGATAAGTCTCCTATGTTAACAGCTTCGCAGTTGCCCTGGTCAAACTCGTCTTTATGCTGTATAAGTCTAGGTTAGTTTGGTTTACTTGCCCGGTTCTTTCCTATAGATATATCGCCATCCCTTACAGTTAGTTTCGTTTTCGCACACGTTCCTTCGGGCTCAACGCATTTCGATCCTTAGTTTAAGCTCGGTTTTGCGCTTAGTTTTTTCAATTCGCCTTTTTCCATCCCGTGTTAGAGAAGTAGTGTCATGGCTTGGTTCACGATATTACAATATTTATGTTCACCTCGTTTAGCTCATTAAGACCCCGTCCACACGTATCCGGAAATTTTTGTATACGAAAATGTTCGCGTCCACACGCAGCGTATTCGCTGTCCACACGTATCCGGAAATTTCTTGGTCCGCCCTGATGCACGCTAGTGCCTAGTCCCTTTGACCTATAGTTTTTCTTATTGAGCATGCGCAAAATCGTGTTTACGTATCTCATTAGATATATGTATAAATGTTTACTACAACCTTTTTGCAATCAAGTGTGTGTGTTTGTATATAAATATGTATAGCGCTTTGCAACTTCCAATTGGCTCGAATTGCGTGAAATAGGGCATTCCACATGCATACCAGTAAAAATATTATGAATTTTTTTAATTAGATGTCACAACAACTCTCTTATTGTCACGCTTTCAGTCTAATACATGCATCGTTCTCAAAAACTTCCGGCTCAACAAAGGGGTATCTATGGATTTATTCTCAGCCAACAACATTTATGTAAAGCTAGGGGGGAAAATATCACAAAGGGAAAATAATCTAGAAAAAGAAGCCTTCTGTAAATAACAATTGTAAGGAAATCTCTTTATTTTAATGACATGTCAACAGAAAACCTGTCAGTGACCAATGGTAAGCCATTCATAATGACTTGTTCATTAACTCCAGGGTCAAGGATGTTTGATGTTCATTGACATAGCCTTTCACATCTAATTGGGAGGTATTTTTTGTAGTAAACAACAGCTGCGAATCTATACTGTACTTTTCCAGTGGAAACGGGTTTTGATCATGTACAACTTTGTGCATGCGTACTGGAGAAGAGCAGGGTTTTTTACTGTACAAACGACTACTTCCTAAGCCTTTTTCTGTTCTCCTTTTTCAGAATGATCTTACTTATAACATTACAATATCTTTAGTGCAATCTGCTCTATACTAGTTAAGTTAGCGAACACCATCGACAGATTTTTAGGGTCAGCTCCTAGAACTGAGTGCTTGCACTTTTTCCCAAAGTAAGCACCTGTCTCAGGCTCTTACGTCATACTTGACCTAACTGGTCTAATCTAGTTTGACCTAGTATAAACCGGTTATGTGAGGTATTGCGTAAGCTTAGCCCTTAAATAAGAGCTCACTCAGAGTTCAGTTCAGTAGTAGTGCGAGTGGTGAGAGCTGGTAGCACAGTGCACAGCGGAGTACCTCAAGGCAGCATTTTGGGTCCTCTTCTTTTTGTTTTGTTTATAAACGATCTTTCTGATGTCATTCCCAAGGAAACTACGGCTGCTATGTACGCTGACGACTCCAAGATATTTAATAAAGTTACTTCCCATCGCGACTGCGAAGACCTTGAGAATGCGCTGTCTAGGCTTAATGTTTGGAGCTTCAACAACAACATCAAATTCAATGGCTCCAAATGTAAGCTGTTGACAGCTGACACGCAAGAAAAGTCCAATCCTACATGATTATCACCTTGGCGCAGACGTAATCCAACATGCGCAAAAGGAAAAAGATCTCGGAGTCACCATCAAAAGTAACCTTAACTGGGAGAGCATATTAGAACCATCACAGCCAAAGCTAACAAGCTTCTTGGTATGCTTAAGAGGACATGCCCTCAACTGACTGATATAAGATGCAGAAGAACACTATACCTATCACACGTAAAATATCAACTACTGACTGCTTAGACTGAGGTATGGTCACCGAGCCTATCTAAACTAAAAGAACAGATCGAAAGAGTACAACGACGTGCCACCAGATGGATCCTCAGGACCAAGATTGGGGAAACCACTTATGCCTAGCATGGGTCCTAGAGTCCCGTTCGCATTTTCCGCTTTTGGTAGCATGATGGTTCTGTGATTTTTCCTTTCTGATTGATACCCAATAAAGTTGTAAAGAGTCAAGAACCATACTACCAGAGTTCAGATGAGTTCATTTTAAAGTACTACAAGCAACAGAAAATAAAGCAGAAGAAAGCAACTGAAGAACGACCCGTATCTTTGTGTCCGTTGGGAATGTATCACTCCCCCACTTCTCAAGCGTGACATTTAAATTCCTCATGACAAGCAGGACGATTACAAAGCTCGGAACGCTTAGGCCCCGTCCACACGTATCCGCAATTGTTTGTATCCGCAACTTTTTTTACGGATACGGGTTGCGTCCACACGTGTCCGCAAATTTTTGTTTCCGTATCCGCAAATTTTACGGAAAACGGATACGTGTCGACGGTGAAAACGATTCGAATACGCTGCGTGTGGACACAAACATTTTCGTCCGTATACGTGTGGGTGTGTGCTCTGTGATATACTCTTGCTAAGTTAAGATTAAGATTAAAATTAAAATCAGTTAGCTGGAATATGAATTAGATCATACTCGTTTTTCTTTCAAGGGCTTAATAGTAGAGAAGCAAGTTAATTAAAGATAAAACTGAATAAGGCGTACAGGTGAATGAATCGCACTAGCCACTAGATATTCACTTTTTCCACAGTTTTCAAACTGTTAGCGTTTACATATTTTATTTTGCTTCATTTAAGAAATGTTACGATTTAGCATCGTACCCAGCCAATCAGCGCGCGCTCTTTGTGTTTAATATCTTGATTTACAGACACGATCTCATCCCATGAATGTCGAAGCCTGCAGGGACACAATGTGGTACCTGACTCACGGTAAACTCGAAAAAACAATTCTGCGACAAAATGCGACAGAATGCTCGTAATTCTATGTAGCTTTATATTTATTGCTTGACTGATTTACCATCTATCCGCGAAAATCCTCTCGCGATCGCAGTAGGAAACTTCACAAAACCTGTTTTTAGAAGACTCTTCTAGAATATAATTACAGGTATATAGTTGTGTTTATCAAATAATATCTCAAAACAATTTTTTTCACCTGAACCTCTTTAGGATTTGAAGATATAGTTTATAGATATTATGATATGTATTGAAAAGAACCGTTACCCGACGATTGGGTACGTACCACTTCCACGAAATTTTTAATTTTCTCATACAGCCATTCTTGGATCCAATGCTGCATAATATGTCAGTGGTTAGGTAAGTATCATATACTTTAGCTTAAAATTACTTGTCGACTGCCAAATTGAATTATAATTGGAAATCACACCGACAATAGTCTGAAAGAACAGTAATACAATGAATTTCGGTTACAATATTTGGTTAAATATATGTGTTTATATTATCTTTCATTTCGTTTCTTGTAACTCCTCCCACACTTATTCTCTCTTCCTCGCCGCAGCGGACGGCGTGGAATGACTCCAAGTTTTCACAGTATTTTCTTTGGGGTGGTTTAAGTGGGAAACCCCTACCTTTTCAAACAATCAAATTGACACGAATAGATTGGAATGAGTTATCATTTTCCCACTTTTTTCATTTCCTTTCATCTTCTCGTGATATCTCGTCTTTATCGTACTAGTCTATTTTTTTAATTGAAATTTGAAGACTTACATTTTCCCGACTCCCTCCGCAACAGTATTGTGTAAATGGGCCTATAGGCAAACAAATGTTTGAAATATTGACACACTGCTTTCATATGGACATAGCTAAGTTTTGTAATGCCTACTGTTTAATATCTTTATTGGTTATTTTTACTACCGCCTATTCTATTAGGCTAATTGATTTTAATGAGTCCATAATCCTACGCCCGCAGTCATATTGAACATAAACAAAAAGGAGTGGACAAAATGGTGGACCCAGGAGAGTCATATTGAACAACACTTTCAGTATTTCACAAGATGATATCGTACTAGTCTTCAGTTTTGGAAATTTGAAGAGCTTACATTTTCCCGACTCCTTCCGCGACAGTCACGTATTGTGTAAATGGGCCTATAGGCAAACAAATGTTTGAAATATTGACACACTGCTTTCATATGGCATGGCTAAGTTTTGTAATGCCTACTGTTTAATATCTTTATTGGTTATTTTTTTTACCGCCTATTCTATTAGGCTAATTGATTTTAATGAGTCCATAATCCTGCGCCCGCAGTCATATTGGACATCAACAACAAGGAGTGGACAAAATGGTGGACCCATGAGAGTCATATTGAACAACACTTTCAGTATTTCACAGGATAGAGACCTTATAAATGATGGTATTTAAAGGTTTCTTATCTTAAATGGAGGACAGGAAGACTTGGTCCCGTTATTATACTGCTGCGATTGCTTCAGCTGTTGGACTGGTTTGTTATTTGAATACGCTACAGGCAGACTTCGTTTACGATGACAGGTAAAAATACTAAGATTGACAATTCAAACTCTAGGAATAAATAGATTACCTCAGCCCTAACCTTGTATAACCTTTATCAAGTTGTAATCTCCTCAAACAAAGTCTAGAAGACATACGATAAATTGTTTTGACAAACCACATCTCGAGTGAATGAACGTTGTGGTCTTTGAGCTTGTTTCTATTCAAACAACAACTTTTGATAAATATCTTCCACAAATTCAAATTTTTTTCCCATATTAAATAATCTGCTATCGCCTTGTTTCTAAATCTTTTGGATATGCTAAAAGTTCCAAAGGTTTGAAAGGTTTCTTGCTGGGTAAACAAGCTTAAAAATATGAGATTTATTTATGTTTCTTCTCTAACAAAGAACCCATTCTTGAGAAAGGTATGATAATTATTAGCCCTTTCAGACCGAACGCATTAATTATTGAAGGAAGACGTTTTTCCCCCTACTAGACAAGTATAATTGAATTCAAAACTTGCCCTGGAGCACTTTGTGCGAAAATCTAACTAAATATCGTTCTTATAGCTTCTTTTATAAAAGCCAATATTGATAACTTGAAAAGAAATCATTATATATTTTATGAGCTTACAAATATGCATATTATAAATATGTTCTTATAATATTTCGTTTCGTATTTCGCACTACTATCAACTGTTTCCCAAAAATCATCTTGAGAAATATTTTTCTGTTCCATGAATATAAGTTCCTTTTTTATTTGCTTAATAAATAGAATCTGAATTTAATCTTTTGGGATTTGGATGTAAACGAGAAATAATTCATCGCGCTCTCGAATGCAGCAATTCAAAACAAGGGAATTTGCTTTGTCTTAAGTTAAACCCGTTTTATTTCAAAGTTTTTAACGAATCTCCTACAAAAAGAGTTTCAGTTTAGAAAGTTGCCTATGAAAAGTGTAATATTTGTACATTTATATCGTTATCTGTTATTATCTGTTAATTAAAGTTAGTAATAGAAAACGCTCTTGCAACAACTTATGATGACCACTAGCGTTAACATTTTCCAAGCATTTTAAATTGCTGGCAGAACTTTTGTTTTTGTACCAAATATTATTTGAAGTATTAGATATATTCTTAATAAACCAAATCTTATTTTATCAACTAGTTCAATCTTAACATTTTCAGATTTATTTTATTTAATCATGATTTATAATCTTTAAGATTTGACAAAAAAATAACAAATAATTGAAAATAGATTCAATTTTAGTTGAGATATATAGCTTACACATCCAAAACCATAGCAACATTTATTTAATCAACACCTCACATTACACCCTGCAGAGTGCCAAATGCGATATTATTCCCTAAGTATTAAATACTGTATCAATTATTGATAGAAGGCTTTTCAAAACAACTCATACTTCAAGCTTTTTCAATTTCTTTTCCATTTGAAACAGTATTTCATATTTTACTGTTTGACAATAAAAGTATTAAAATGAAGAAAGGTTTTTTTTCTGACATAAAGTTACATCTTGACATATTATACCCTTAAATGTTGAATATCAATTATTGATTATTAGGCTTTCAAAACAACTTATCTTAATTTCAAGCTTTTTCAATTTCTTTTTCATTCGAAAGAGTAATCTCATATTTTACTGTTTGACAATAAGAATACTAAAATAAAGAAAGGTTTGACAAAACGTTAAGTCTTTGACATATTCATGGTACCTATATTTTTGTTTTAGCTGTCATTTGCCTTAAATGCAAAAAATATGCAAAGTTATTTATGTCAAAAGTGTGAAATAAATTTAATAGCCATACACTATTTATTGGGAATGTTTGGTTAAGGTTGGGTAAGGTGAAATTGCTTGCTAACTCAAATCAGGAATTTATCTGATCCCTTGTATCCATTGCATTAAAAAATAGCCCCTCCCTTGCTTTCAATTATGTTTATTATGAAAATACTAAGCAAAAATTCTCTCATTATCTTACGCATTTTACCTCGTCTTCTTTTTTTTTCTACAGCCGAGCAATTCAAAATAACTCTGACCTCCTCTCTACCACCCCATGGGTCAATCTTTTGAATGATGATTTCTGGGGCACACCACTGACACACAGCGGTAGCCACAAGTCATATCGTCCTTTATGTGTGGCATCATTCAGGCTCAACTATGCCGTCCATGGTTTAAACCCAATGGGTTATCACCTTATCAATGCCATGCTACATTCTGTTGTTTGTTTATTGGTGGTCATGTTGTGTGATGTTTTGATGCTGTCGCATCGTGCGAGTATGATTGGTGGGTTACTATTTTCAACACATCCAGTTCACACAGGTAAATAAGCTACATTATCTTAGCTATTGGAATATATTACTTATTAATAATTAAAGTATATGCGGGTTGCTTAATTCATTCAGTATGATGTAAATACAAAAAAAGCTGAAACTAAATAATTTATTTTTACATCCTCCAAAATAGGAAATCATTTTAATGAAAAACCAAGCTTCAGAAGGGGGAGGGGGGAGGGGAGGGATGGAGGCACAGCCACAAGAACAAGAACTTGATACTTTTTAGAGATTTCCCATCAATGGATTTCGTTTTGCTGTTCTGGGGGACTATTGCCTCATATTACTCTCACTAGGTGCACTACTAAAAATAAATAATTTCACCTATGCATGTAATGGCTCCATTAGTCAATTCAAAGTGGGTGACATTTTATTGAGCAAACAAAGTTACTCATTGAATTACAAAATGTAAATATACCAATTTTAAATGCACTTAAATTCTTGGGGTGCAATCACACATGACTTAAAATTCCTTACAGTGTGACTACTCCGACCAAAGCCACCTCGACAAATTTTCCACAAATTATCCAATCAAAAGTAGGAATCTGAACAATAGATTGCTACAAATCGGACAAATATCCATGGGTTTACACGGCGTAGAAGACTGCCCGCACTTTTGTTGTCGAATATAAACATGCTGTCGCATAGCAACATAATAATAAGATGTAACAGTGTCAGCCTGATAATATCTTTGTCTGGAAGAAACAATCTGTAATCATAAAGACTGTGTTTTATACTGTCTCTAATTTGCTTTCCTGTTTTATTTCAAGTTGTACATTACTATTTTTCTATATCTTTGGTGACACAAATCACTAATTTGCGAAGAAAATATATTATAAGCTCTTCTTCATCATTTAGTTTTACCAACCAGAACAACAGAAGAATATTTAAATTCAAAATTTGCCACTAATCTAATGTCTAATTACTTAAACACTATTGGATAATTTGTGGAAAATTTGTCGAGGTGGATTTGGGTGGAGTAGTCACACTGTAACAGCCGCCACATTGGTTGACGTAACAAGAAAAGCTAATGAGGAGTACTTTGTTATCAGCTGCACCCAAGAATTGCCAAGAAAATTATTTATACCTTAGCTTTGACTCTCCTCTCAAGGAATTCTTAAGCTTGTTTTTCTGGCCAAATTATGGTCAATGGAATCTTTCTCTGAAATTTTTGTCTTAAAAATGAAGCAAAATATTTTTCTTGTATGTGATATTACAGAAGCAGTCGCTGGACTAGTTGGCCGAGCAGACGTGGGTGCTTGCATGTTCTTTCTTGCTGCGTTACTCACCTACATCAAATCATGTCCCAGCCACAACATAGGGATAACCAGAAAACGAAAATATGTCCAAATGTTGTCGTACAAATTGGGGTTTGTTATTGGTCAGTCTTGCCATATCAGGCGGCTAGTATGCTCACCAAAGAGCAAGGCATTACAGTTCTTGGCGTTTGTGCTGTCTATGAGGCAATCGTTGTAAGCCGAATTAATTTTAGAGCAATCAAAGTTTCTCTTAAAAAGGTTAGTAAAGGAAAGTTTCTTTCAATTTTCTTTAAGATAAAGATAGCCTTGTTTTTGAGAAACTCTTTGTGTGCCCCTTCCCCCATCCACCCTCCAAAAAGGTTAGATAAGACTAAGAATCGTATTTTTTTCTTTTTGTTGATTATTTTTTTTGGGCTACCTGCGGATTTGGCGGGAATTTTTGTGCCGAAAACGCGTGTGCTCGCCTTTCCAACTCTGGTGCTCTCGATCGCTACGCTACTAACCCCCACTGACCCCAAAAACACAATGCCAAGATTATATAACTAGCTAAAAATTAGTGTGAGCTGCGTCGGTGTTTCTAATGAAACAGTTATGATAAAAAGGTAAATTATACGAAGGCCTAGCGTCCGAAACGTCAGTAAGTTTTTTCATCTTTTCACGGTGTATAATTTACCTTTTTATCATTACAGTGCCAAGATTAGGTTTCCAACCCTTGCATTAGTATGTATATTAGTAAGCACAACAAGTCTTTTCTCACCCTCTCCAACGATGCTCATAACTTCTGTTTCAACAAAGGAATTGAACATTCATTTCTCTTTTCACTTCCAGGCAATCTCTATTGGATTCTTACCTCGTATTCTGTCTCTAGTCTTCACAGCAATTTCCCTTCTTTCACTACGCTTTGTTTTAATGGGAAACAAAACACCTGACTTTTCCAACTCAGACAACCCTGCAGCAAATTCTAAAAGTTTTTTGACGAGAACGTTTACTTTTTTGTATCTTCCTGCATTCAACTTTTGGCTTCTACTTTGTCCAATAACATTAAGCTTTGATTGGTCGATGAATGCTATTCCTTTAGTGCAGGGCATTTTTGATTGGAGGAACATTGTTTCTATAGTCTTTTACAGTGGCTTTGCTATGCTAGGTGTTATAAATTTAAATCGTTTGAGTTTAGAGAATTTTGATTGGCTATTTAGTGAAATGAATGCGAACTACAAGGGACTGGATTCAGCGTATTTCCGCATGTATGACGTAATGAATAGAAACGAAGGAGTCCGGAAGAGGAATGTACCTCGACCTAAACAGGATGCTAAATCAAGTCCTAAAGAACGCAGGAAAACTCCAGATACTAAATTTCAAACAAATACACCAGACGAATACATCTCAACAATTCATGACTGTCAATCACTTCTCGTTTCAATGGCAATTCTGGCACTTCCGTTCGTTCCAGCTACGAACATATTTTTCTACGTTGGATTTGTGGTTGCAGAAAGAGTTCTTTATATTCCTAGTGTGGGCTATTGTATTATGGTGGCTGTTGGTTTGGATCTGTTGTGGAGATGTTGCAGTGATAGTCGTAAGAAAAACTGTATTACCGGCTCTCTATGTATAGTATTGTTATTGTTTTCTATTAAGACTGTTCATCGCAATCAAGACTGGAAAGATGGCGAGACACTTTACAGGTAAGACTTCATATCAGTAGTTACCGTCGTTATCTCGTGGGTTCGAAAGAGTGAGTGATAACAGTGTATAACCGACAGTCAAATGGGCCCGGTTGTACGAAAGGTGAATAGCACTGTCCGACGGATAAATCCCTATATTATCGACTATTTAAATCAGAGTACGATTAACGCAGGAGAAGGGCCTGTAGCGAGTACAAATATGCAGTGATATTGGTACTCTAAGTTACTTTGTACAGTAAAAAAACATTTTAAAAATCGTTTTGAAGTCTTCTATTTGGGAAAAAGTAAGCTCATTTGGATTATAATAAATAATTATTAGACAGCTTAGGGTGGAATATGAGCGGACATTTTTTCTCGACTCGAAAAAAGATGAAACCTATATGTCTAATAAGATCTTTATCCAATGAGTAAATCGATGCTGTTATCCGATAAATTAATCCAATGGGTAAGTTAGCTATCCACCCTTTTTACCATCGTATGTGCAGCTTACAATCACGAGCGAGAATGATTAGTGTTATGTAGTTAGTGTAACCACGATCTCCCGCACAACAGATTAAGGAAAAGAGATTGGCGAACGCTGGATGGCCGCTAATCAATAATTTTTTTTAGGTCGGGAATCGACGTCAATCCAGCAAAAGGTGAGAGATTTATCCGTTTAAAACCACCCTTATAACATATCTTCTGCGTTGCTTCCTTTAGTATTATTTCTTTCTTTACCGGAAAGCCGCGATAATATCCATTCTTGTGCACACATCTCAGTAGATTATTATTTTAATATTTATCTTAATTATTATTTAATAACGATGATCAGATGATGATTTTCAATGCTATTATCATTATTATTATTATTTTATTTTATTATTATTGTATGATGTTATATTATATAACATTGCATTGCATGGCATGGTATGACATTATATTAGTAGTAGCAGCAAAAAGGAGTGACGTCCTTGACCAGCTTACCCTGGAGATTTTAAAATATGTCAATAAAAATCACGATGATATATCTGAGCATAATATTGATAAACTATCTTTAATTTCTAGCCTGGGCTAACCTTGGAACTATACTGAGTAGTCGTGGTCAGCAAGCTGAAGCTGAGCATGCGTATCGGAAAGCGTTATCTTATCGATCCAACATGGCGGACACACACTATAACCTGTAAGTTACTGAACTCAATCCTAATCCTAAATCTCAATCCTATCATCCTACTCCTAAATAATTTTAGGAGCTAGACTGCAATTGGAACAAAAGTTCGGTTCCTTTCCCCTTCAACGCACTTGTTAATGATTATTTATTTATTACAAGGTTTGTATGACATGGCGAATTCATCATGAAAGTAGTGAAGCTAAACTCAACTCAATTAAATTCAAATGTCTTATTGAGTTTTTTATCCATATGTATGGAATATTCACAGAAACGACTCGACTGAAAAAACTAATGTAATATACAGACATGCAAAAACGGTCACATATGTAGAACTACGAGCAAATATCAGCGACCTATTCAATTATCTTTTAAAAAAAACAAACAATTAACCCAAAAATGCTTGAGTAGATACCAAGTGATCTCGAGCAAGCACTCGTGTTTACTATTAACCAATCAGAATCACTTTTGTTGCATCGCCAAAAGTTTCAAGATGATCACAAATTTCAAAGTGGAGTCGTATTTCGAGTTAACCTTTTTAAAATACGTCCTAAAATAGTATAAACTTTATAATGTTTCTTGTACCAGAATAGCTTCCTCGTGCCCTATCAGCAATTAAGATTAATAAAAACAAAGCATAAATGCAATAAAAGGAATCAAAATCGTCGTTGTCTTAATTAGTCAACAGCCGCCATTTTCATTACCGTGAGATATTATGAAAAACGAGGCTGGTTATTAGGAACCGTTCAATTTGACAAATAATCCTTTGCGCGCGTCGAGGCTATATCACCTGGTATGAGTTCCATGTCATCCATCCAGGTATTCACAATAGTTACTAAATCTGGTTTGACTCAGTATCTTGAATGGCCTAAGCTTATTCACTGGGCCACGGTTCCAAGACTTAAGCAAAACAAATAGCCTTGAAAGACGCATCAAATGCATTACATAGGATTGTTTTCCATTTCAAAGCGAAGTTCTTTCCAGATAGTGTAATGTAATTAGCTGTTTGTGCGGTCTGGGGATGGCTAGTCTCTGCCCTGATGCCCTAGGCCAGAGCATCCTGCGTAATCCTTACCTTTTTCTCAATATTGTAGTGCAACTGTTGTCTAAACGAAGGTCCGTTTGATATTCCCCGCGCTACAAATGGTGACCCACACTTGTTCCTATCAAAGGGCATTTCCAAAGCGATGACATATCGAAATTTGGCTATTTGTTTTTGTTTTTTTTCACTTGCAGAGGAGTTCTTTTGGCTGATCAAAAGCGTTACGAAGATGCCATACGTTGTTATGAATATGCTGTCTCTTACAGGCCAGCCCTAGCACGTAAGAATCGCTAATGTTCCGGTATTCAAATGAAATAGTGGTGGGTGTGTGGCAAGAAGAATAGAGTGAAGGCTACCGCGTGTTGGAAGTTAGAGTGTAGTCATGAAAAAGCCATGTTTGGTGATAGAATAAACGAAATCAACCGAACATCTTTGTTTTTAATTAAATAGAGTCACCTGCTTACAGTCTCATATTGTGTTTTGTTTCGCTTTAGTCGCGCATCTTAATCTTGGAATCGCTTTGGAGAATCTGGGTCGTCGAGACGATGCCATTACAGTAAGTATTGTGAAAAGTGCACGTGCAGCAATTTATAGAGCAACAAGAGAATATGAAGTACTTCATATTCTCTTGAGAGCAGCCAATCATTATCCAGGGCAATGTTTTTATTTTGTAAGCAACTTTACTACGAATCACAGGAACTGCAAACTTCAAATCCTTTCTAATTGTTTGGGTCTTTGGGTTTCTTGTTTTACTATGCACTTTTTTTTTTTTGCTTGCAGGTTTTGAAGAATGCCACAACAATCAGTGGACATGGATTAAAAGACCCTAAAGGACACGCATCTGCTGGTGGGTTCAAATCACGAATATAACTCTATGACGGTATTGAGGAAACACCATGGTGGTTTAGGAGTGCACTGCGATTCACTTCCTGTCTTGTTTCGATATTTGTCGTTCTAGCTTATAAAATCAAGTACAACCTTGGAAGAATACTCACAGATATGGACAGATTGGACGAAGCCTTCGCAATTTACCATGATGCAGTGCGAACATTACCAGATCACGTGGAGCCACACAGCCTGTACAATATGATTGGTAAGTAAACCAGTATCACGTGAAGTCGGCATGCGTTTGAATCAACCATAGTTAATAATCAACAAATTTTTCATAATTTTAAGCTGTATAGCAGTTACTTCTTAGTTTCCACAGGTATTTACAGCGTGTGTGCGGCCAATTACAAATAGTAAACGTGTTAGTGCGTGTCACGGTCTTTTAGAATGGACTAACCAACCGAAGCTTGTTCCAGCTCCTAGCCAGTTCTGTAAGTAAGACACCAGTGACCACTACTGCGTGCTTTTCAATTGTGCGTGCTCCAAACAAAAAATCATAAACGGTTGTTCACCCGTCGAGAAACGCGAGACAGCCGATAGAGGACTCACGGCTTTCTCGTGGGATGAAATTTTTGGCTAAAATCGTACGATGAGGGAATGATTCACCTACATTCAAGCTATGGCGAAACGAGGTCCAGGGGTTGATTTAGCGATGCTAGAAAGTCTTCTACTGGATGATCAAAGTTGTATGATAAAATTAACCCAGACGCTACATTTTGCAACTAAATCTTGTGTCGCGAGAAAAGTCGTTACAAATAAATGCGGTGTATAAGACCCTACAACCTACAACCTAGCACGGTTTCTCCAGAACCTTGCAATAGCATTTCTCTGTTCGCGTGTTCGTTCTGACACAGGAATGTTGAATTCCCCTTGTAAAAGCAAGAATGTATGTACCATATGATTCATCACTAATCGGATGAATATATCTCTTAGATTTCTTTTTTGCTAATTCACAGGAGCTAAAAAAACATGCAGCAAGTAGCAAGTAGTGCAAGAAACTTGCACAAAATCATGGCTTTTCAGAAGAATATAGAATCAAAAGATGAAAACTAAGTCCTTATTACAAAGTGCTACGGATTTCATTACGAAGTGCGACAGGTTTTTTTATTACGAAGTGCGACAGGTTTTTTTATTACAAAGTGCGACAGGTTTTTTATTACAAAGTGCGACAGGTTTTTTATTACAAAGTGCGGCAGGGCTTATTACAAAGTGCGGCAGAGCTTATTACAAAGTGCGACAGGGTTTATTACAAAGTGCGACAGGGTTTATTACAAAGTGCGACAGCTACAGAGATGAGTTACTATAAAGATGACATGTATTTTGTTTTGTTGTCATCCAGGTGAAGCGTACAGCAAAGCTGGCATGAAACAAGAAGCAGAAAAATGGTATAAGAATTCCCTTCTGTCTAAACCTGATCACGTCCCTGCACACCTGACCCTCGCTAAACTCTTTTCTAAAATGGTAATTATCCAGTCTAAAATTCTCTGTTCCTCAGGACTAGCATTCGATTTTATATAAAATATTTATGTGTTCCAGTGAAAGTCCTTGGAATCCCAAAGCGTTTTTTATTGTGGAAGTTGTGCATTATATACTTAACCAATGTTTTTTTTTTTTTGAGTATTTAAACTTTGAAATAAGGCAAACCCTGTCGTAGTGAATGATTCTGTAATCAAGGAATACAGCGGTATTAAAGTACCTATAGTACCACTCAACAAAATTACTCGACTCTGATTGGTCGAGAGGAGTACAATTATATCTATAATTGTACTCCGTAGGAGTACCAAATTAAGTCGCTATGCATATGGCAACACGGCCAAAACAATTTCAAAAATATTATTTCCTATCATTTTGTACTTAAAAAACATATAAATAAAATTTTAGAGCCGTAAGAACTAATCTTTTTTATGCATTTCAGCTGCGCGATGGACTGAAAATCGGCCGCCAAATAGACAAAGATGAACGGCGTCGCTTCGCATTTTTTACTGAAATGTTGTTGAGTAAACTATAAACAAAAAATCGCTCGATCTTCTTTCGTGCAATTTCCTATACTAATTCGAAAAAGGTTTATTCTTTTGGGTGCATTCTCATGAAGGTATTGATAATATAGATCAAAGCAATAGTGGATCGGGGACGCTCCATTTATTCTTTCTTAGCGGCTTAGATCTGGAACTGACCTAGAATCTAAAATGGATTCATATTTCTTTTATTAAAAAAACAGCGTACAAATGAACGCGAACGAACTACAAAATGCCAGTAGGAAAATGACGTGAGCACCCTTCCGCGCGGGCTTTACGAAAATGCGATCCGTACTATAAATTTAATAAAATTATTAGTATAAAGAATATGAAAACTAATTAGACATTTCCACAACTATTATCGCACATACAGGATCGAAAGCAAGAAGCTATACAGCTATTTAGGAAAGCACAGCAGATTCAGCCCCAGGACCACTCGGTGTGGACGCATTACGGACAATTCCTTTACGAAGAACGAGATGTTGTTGGTGCTGCAGGCATGTTTATCAAAGCCTCACAAGTTAAACCTGATGATTTTGACATCGTTTTTACTGCTGCAAACTACTTAAGGTACGGATCATTAGTTATTGTGAGCGTTATTATGATTTAATCTAATCTATTGACAGTTTAGGCATGAAAGTAACCGTAGAGTAGAGTGTTTGATTGGGGTCAAGCGTGTAAGAGCGACGTGTGGTGTTGATCAATATGTGTTCCCTCATGTCTGCAATGGTTATGGGTAATGTTTAATTTGTGCGTAGGTATTTGTTATGTCCATGTTTCTTTTCTTCTTCTTTTTTCTTAGTATCTTTCTTTTTTTACGGCCACTAATGCTGAAGACGATATCTTTTTTGGTATCCAAACACAAATAAGTCAAGTGTTATTTAAAATTGTGCGGTAATACGGCGCACTTCGAGTATTTTAGTGGCCTCGCTGTACTCCCCCCAACCTGCAGCTGCTCTAATAGTATATTTTCTTATTTACACACCCCTCCCCTCTTCTGTTGTGATTCCTTCGAGAGTTCCGCCAGGTCTTCATCCATCCAGTGTTATATATAAACGCAGTGGGACCAAAAAAAACCTCTAATTGTGTGTACTGTTTTATCATAGAGAGGCAGGGAAAAATAAACATGCAAAGATATACTTCATGAAAGCAGCAAAAATAAATCCACTGGTGAGCAATCATCCGTTATTATAACAATAAGAGCAGAGGATCGAGATATGTTAAATACCCCACACCAGTCAGTGTTTAGTATATGGACTCGTAAATTTGTTGTAAGATACGTTTCGAAAGAGCACCGCCATAAGTGTCGATAGGCAAATTGGATTCAAATCTTGCACTTCCCGTCAAAGTTATGAATAATTTCCTTTCCTTTACGTGACCACCAACTAAATTGTACGTGTACGATTTGATTTCAATTTAATAACGAAATGAATTTAACTGGCTCGAGTACGTTGCTAGGATCGTGTCTTACTGTCAAGATCACGTAATGACTGGGTGACTGTTTTGTTTCGTGTTTTTGTTTTTTGTTTTGCCTTTTGTTTTTTTTTTTGTTTTTTTGTTTTTTTGTTAGTCGTTTTTTCTTTTTTTATGCGATGAGCAAATTGGATATCCAATTTGAAAAAGAAGACGACAGAGACAGCAACCGGGCTGGTGTAAGTAGCTCGTGTATGTTGCTTGCATCTGCTTCATGCATTACTTCGACAGCCGGTTAGGAAATAAAAAAATAATTAATTTTCACAATATGAGTGGCCGATCTCTAAGGGTGTTTACACTAGGACAGGCCAGAAGCGAGTTGTCGTAAGGTCCATACAGATCGTTAACGAATAATTAATGGTTTTACTGACATTTTTGGAGCCTATTTTTGAGACTGGAGTGAGTGGTTTGAGCTAGAAAATCCATTTATATTTACAGACTCATTAATCATTCATACTTTGATCATTTGATTTTTGGCTTTTGTCGTTTTAGAACCCAGTGGCTCATATGAATCTTGGAGCAATACACCACGTTTTAGGCGAATATGCTGAAGGAGAAAAGAGCTACTTGGCTGCATTGAGACTGAAACCCGGAGATAAAATGACTCAAGATAATTTGAGGAAACTCAGGTCTTTAAGTTCCAGGAAAAACAAAGTTTAAAGTAGTTCTTAGAATTAGAAAGTTTTGTATATTATTTTAGGTAATAATAATAATAATGATCATGAATTAAGGGCAATGTTTTTTACTTACTAAATTATGTGGAGTTTACAGAATGGGTGGTTGTGCTGTATCGGGTTTACAGAAAAAAAGGCGATACTTACAAACATAGGTAACCAGAAAAATATGCATGAGCTTACCGGCTCAATTCATCTACCCGGCGTTGCAATATACTAATGTACTGTTGCGTGTGATTTGAAAGTAAAAGTGGACTAGAGAACATGCATCAGAATTCTTGTATGCCTTCTAAACCCGAACCCCAGGAGTATTATCTAATGAGATCTCTATTATGTATATTTCTATATTGGAAAAAATGATAGCTCCAAACAAAGCAAACTATAAGGATTAAATTTAGGGGAGTAATATAAATCACTGTATTATCGCGTTTCTTTTCAAGTTGGGTTAAAAAATGGAAGGCGAAGTGGGGAAATGTTTTCACCACTGAAAGATAAACTTCATATCCTCTATTTATATTGGCTTATTTTAATAAGGTGGGTCTTTTTTAATAAAAAAAAAACAAGTAGAGATTTTTACAGCTTGAGCATGGTCAAAGGATGTGGAAGTCAGTCAATAGTTATCAAGCGGGCGAAACATCTAAATATATCACCAATAATCCTTGTCGGTCTCACCTTTGTAGCTTTTCAGGTGACTAACTTTATTGAAATAAGTATACCTATACTAGCCAGGTGACGCAGGCTAACCGGTAAATTTTCAAAATATATAGGCAAAGATAAAAGTATGTTAATAATTTTAAACGTTTTCTACAAGTGTCATCTTCAGAAAAATCTTCAACGAAGTAGCCGGCGTTCATTCGCAAAACGTTCTTCTTTTCCTTGGAGATATTTCGAACCACCCTGGCCAATATTTCTGACAGCTTTGATGTTTTGTGTGGTCTGTTGTAGGTAGTTATGCGACAACAGTGCTAAATTGTCTGCATGTTCCAGGTCTTCTAGCTGCACCCATGGCGATCATTGAACCTCATTGTTACAGTTCTTTATTGATCCAGTCAATGACTCATAGAAATAGGAATGGTGATAGCAGGCACCCCTGTGAAACTCTTGTTTGAACTCCAAAAGACTTTGAAAGAGTTACGTCTTGCATACACAACTCTGCAGGACACACCCTGATAGCTGGCTTTTATCAAAGAATTAAACCACAACCAATTCCATAGTGTCTTCCTGTCAACACTACCGAAGACTTTTTCTTAGTCGTCAATAAAATTGATATAAAGTTGAGAGTTCATTGCTCTATGATAATAGTGGAGCTTGGCCCGCGCGAGCGGAGCACAATACATAGGATCTATGGCTCCTATGCTTTTCCACTTTTTCGATAAATTTGCTTTTTACATGTGTGTTTGCTCTTAGCTGATACCTATAAGAATGAGCCTGCAATTAACTATTTAGTAGACTCCCACAAACCGGAATCCCAGAAATCTGGGTTAAAAAATTGATTGCCCCCAGAGTCATACCAGGCACTGTCATGGCACTGACGACGGGAAGGCACCGGAAGACTCTGGTTACGAGAATGTCCCCCAATTGTCTTAGTCTTCGACGTTTTCACCACAAGATCCCTCGAATCAGCAACAAAAAGCAAACCAAAAAAACCTTAGAGAGTAGCCTGCGGAAGGCGACTGAATCAAATCAAATCAGGCAAAAATGTAATTGCGTCGGCCGGGATCGAACCCGGATCAACTGCTTGGAAGGCAGCTATGCTGACCATTATACCACCGACGCTTCTGTTGTTAGTATAGGTAATAAAATGGAAATAATTTGCATAAGTTTGTTTTTGAAAGTGGTATTGATTTAAAACTAGCAAAAAGCACAACAAATATAAAAGAAAACCTGACTTATTAAGCAGAGTAATCGAATCCTTCTCGACAGAAAAAGCATACCTTAATTGTGTTGCGTGATTCATGTGAACATGCTGTGTCATCTATAGTTTAAAAGGTTTTTGGTTATAAAAAGGATATAGAAGGATATAAGAAGATGGGGAGCAAGAAATAGGAAATAATGCGCGTAAAACCCTTCACATTTTTGATATGTCTTGAAGAAATAAAAGAATACTAAGCCATTATGTACATGAATATTTAACCTTTTTTGCTCCGCGCACATACGAAGCACCATCATCGTCTTACTCATTCATTACCAAGTTACCAGAAAGATTTGTTTGCCATATATGGAAGTATCAATCCCTTACCTATGGAATGCACTAACAACGTTTGATTACGTCTTCCACTTCAAGTAGTCTCAATTCTGTGATGTTTGTTCTGTTTTCATCTTTCATCATGCCTGGCTGTTTGTTCAAGGCCATATTGTCTTGATTGGTCGTTTTCATGGTTTTTTAGTGTCCTGTCTGTTTAGGGAGTGAATCTGCGCTTATGTTTGCACTATGTTTGATGCTACAAGTATCAGGAAATTTATATATATATAAAATAATCATACACCGTGAAAAGATGAAAAAATTGACTGACGTTTCGGACGCTAGTCCTTCGTCAGAGTCTTTTTTATCTTTCGACGGCGTATAATTTACCTTTTTATCATTACTGTTTCATTAGAAACACCGACGCAGCTCACACTAGTTTTATCTAGTTATCTCTTCTTACCATTACATTAATTGTATCTGCTTGGCATCTGATAATGGCGACCTTTTCTGCTGTAAGCTAAAAGGAAGAAAAAGAGATGAAGAGCCAGAAAAAAGAAAAAAAAAAAGATAAGTGAAGTGAAAAGAAAACCATAAAAACAACAACTGAGCGATGAAACACTCACAGGGACAAGGTACCAGTCTATAAGAGAGGAGGAGATTAAAAACATTAGGAGAAAGTATTGCGTTTTGAAACGTATCAAGTGCAATAGATTTGTCATTAGTAAAAGAACTCTACTAAGGCCTTTGAAAAACATGCAATGTGATTGGTGTCCAATATAGTCTTGCTTCGTGATTGGTCAAAGTAAAATCATTCCTAATGACAAACAGGATGCGTTGTCGTCTATCTGCGGAACAAACAATACCATATATGGCATGACGAACCATGTTGGTACCCGCGGTAAACCACAATGCACCGCAAATGATAACCCACAATTATACGGTGTCTTTTCGAATCACTAAACAGAGCTTAGATTTGTATGTCGAAGAAATGTATTAAATATGAATGACTTTTGATTGTTTGTCAACAGCATTCTGACAACAAATATGACCAAAGAAATCTCAAAACACTTGATTTAAAAAGCACAATCGACGAGGCGACGTCGAAAACGCTCTCCCTGTCGAATTTTGACGTAGAAATGACGTCACTGCCAAAATAGCGTCTCGTGAAGCCTGAAAAATTTATCGTCGAAAGAAAAAACATACCCGTCGTTGGAATAAAAATATAAAACTCGTGAATTATTTTGTCACTGCTATCAAGCACTTATCAGCATCGTTTATTTTTTATTTGGTGATCTGGTGATCCATAATTTCTAGAAGGAAAGTGACACCTCATTTATGCAACTTTTCTCGATTCTGGTTTGCTAACATTTTTCTCAGATCAGGTGGTGTCTCCCTAAACACAAATTGATTTCTGATTAATAGCTCAGTGAAACTGAGTCCATAGACTTGTGTATGACCTTTTCATTGTTTTGCTATTGGATAAGATATTAAAGGGAAACTTAGAGTAGTTGTTAGCGTAATGACTTTTTAATATATGTATTTAGGCAGTGCCTAAAAGCGGAGCTCCCAATAGCAGAGAGAGCCCAATTTAGATAACACAGAAAGATAAAAATAAAGTCCATCGGGCAAAAAATCTTCAATTTTTTCTCTACATCGAGCTGAAAGCAATGTTCCCCATAAGGGAAACCATGAAACGAAAAAATGAAATGGAAATGCACTACATCGTTTTCTTCGCACAAGTCTTTGCTATTGAGCTTGGTACTCTCCCCTTAGGAATTTTGTCACATGACAACTCACCACCGTCCACCCCCAGGAAAAAGTTTTGTTCTTGAAAACCTTTTCGACAAAGCTTGCAATGGCCGATATTTTTACGCTTTGAATTCCTTGTTAGTTTTACTTGAAAAACGAAAGATAAAGATAATGTCAAAGTTTAGTGAAATTTACCTTGGATGTCTTTCATTGAAATCCAAATTTCTGAGATTTCCTATCTTTTTATGGACAAATGAACACGGCATATATAAAAGACAGAATAGAACACTGCGCTTTCGGAAAACGATTTAAACCTTTTTAAAATTCAACTTTCCGCGCGAGCTTTTGGAGCAAAATTTGCGCCAACTGAAGTGATTAGAAAAAAATTTAGATTCATAAGATAATATTTATTAAACATAAGCTTTTTACTGCTTCTTTTATATGACAATGTTTGGTTACCCATGAAGAGTTTAGGTTTTTGTAAGAACCCGATGAACCAATGAAATCAAGAATATAAATTGCTAGGTAGCATCAGCGAGAGAATATTGGTTGGAGATCATAAACTAACTAAAGTTGTGAAATGAAAGCCCTGAACATTAAAACCAATAAAATGTGTCATCAGTTCAAAATAGTTCATTTCTGATCCTAATTCTTCATTAAAATATTTGTATTCCTTTTGTATAAGCGTTACCTACTTTTCTATAAGCTTGAAAACATAAGCTGTAAATACTAGATTTTGAGATTTTTTCTTTCATCTGTTGTCATGCGCGAGAAAGATACAGAACTGAATCACGAACAACCGAAAAGTTTTCGAAAAACAAAGTTTACATAATTCAGATGAACTTGTTAAAAAACAACTGAGACAAAGTAGAAAAATAAAGCAAAATGAAATGCAAAATATGATGAATTTCCATGTCAGTAAATTGGCATTGTAGATGTTTTTGAATGTTTAGTAGCTTTTTAAAGTAAAAGACAAGGTCTTCATACAATAATATCTTTAACAACACAATTCCAGATCATTTGTATGATCATACAATGTAATGATAAGTATTACAACGTTTACGAGAACAGCGAAAAGTACCAGGCTCTTTGTTAGAGGGAAGAACTCCCTTGACCAAGAAAGAACGAAGATTACGATCACGTTTATAAGAAAAAAGAGGGCGGTTGTTGAAAATAGCAGAAGTGCGAGTATCAGAGTCAAGCAGAGAAAAGTTGCGGTTAACAGTGGGTTTAATGGAATTGTTAATAGGATGATACGTAAGAGTGAAAGGAATGCGATCATTAGAGGGACGAGTGTGAGGAGTGAGAGCAGTGGTACGATCAATAGTAGAAATTTTACGAATGGCGTGATCAATAACATGAGCATTATAATTACGCTTGAGGAAGAAGGAACGCATCTCAGAACATTTAACAGAAAAATCAAGATCATCACTACACAAACGACGAAGACGAAGAAATTGCGAGAACGGATTAGTGTTAAGAGTGTGCTTAGGGTGAGAAGACGAGTAGAGTAAATAAGAATGAGAGTCAGTAGGTTTGTAATTGACACTAGTGCTAAGACGGTCGTCATTAACGCTAAGCAAGATGTCAAGGAAAGTGACTGATGTTTCACTAACCTTCCACGTAAAGTCTAAGGCAGGGTGAAAAGAGCTTTTCGATATAACCAACAAACAAATTGGCATAACTAGGGCCAATCTTAGTACCAATAGCAACACTGTTTACCTGCCGATAATACCGATTACCGAAGGAAAAACAATTTAGAGTAAGAACAAGTTCAGCTAAGCGTAACAAAGTGGGAGTGCTGGGCTCGAGGACAGGACGAAGACCGAAAATATGCTGAAGAGCACGAAGGCCCTCATCATTGGGAATGACAGTATACAAAGATTTTACATCCATAGTAAACAATAACTTAGAAGAGTTATCAGGAAAGCGGGCTTGATAACAGTTAGAACGATTGCGTAATTGACGAGCCAACACTCGTCCTTAGAAAGATAAGAGTAACTGAGTTTACGGTTAAGATTGAGATTAGAAATGTCACGGCGATACTTATTGACAAAAATATCAAGAGAAATTATTTAGTTTTGTTTTCCCTCGAGTCTCGGCTTCGCCTCGTGAAACATAGAGCCGGTAAACATCGACCAGCATCAGTCCGGCAGGCCTAGGATTCAACGTCAACCATGATCAGCATTCAACGTTCAAAAATGCTGAAATAAACCATAATATGTTTTTAGGATAAAGAATTCGTGTTGTAACTGATTCCCACGTTGGTGCAAAAACACCCTAGGAAGTTCAGTAACAGTCATGAAGACCACCTTGAGCAGATCGATGACTCACTGCCCTAAAAAATTAAATTCGTTAGTTTGAAGGTTTTCTCGTATGAGGTTTTATTAGAATGAAGCGTATAAGACAAAAGATCAAAAGTTTCAATTAAAGTCACCATCAAATTGTTGGTAATCTAATAACACAAGTCTAACGCCGAATATGAATGATATTCAAATCAATTAAATTCTAATATTTTTCAAAACTTTTTATTCTCTCTTTTTTTTTTAATGCTTGAAAGATTCTGCTCTGGTCAGAGTGTTCATTAAAGAAGAAATTAATAAATGGTCCAAAGATCGGCAGCTAGACTATATAAGCCTAGTGATACGTTACTTTGCTTCAACCTTCGAATAGGAATTTTTTTAAATAGGCCAAAATGAACGTTCGAGTCTTTGGAGCAGCACTTTTTGCGGTGACTATGATCCTGTGTGCTGTAGCTCCAGGTCATTTAGTCTTTACTGGGACTGTAATCACAGGTAATACGGACAATACTGATAAGCATAGTAAAGATGGTAAAGATAATTTAGAAGGAACACAACAGAAAGTAAAGTATATATGTGCAGACCCTCTTTCTTTCTTTCTTTCTTTCTTTCTTTCTTTCTAACATCCGTACTTTCTAACATCCGTACTTTTATCCGTACTTGGAAATTTTATCTAGAGACCGATCTATAAATCATGGGTTTGAAGAAGCACGTGGATCTTGAGTTTTAAAATGAAACCTTTTTGTCACCTTCCTTCTCTTCTATACCTTTCTCTTCACAGACCTAAATATCATTTGTGCAGACCATTCATAAATATAAAATAAATATATCCTTTTTATTTAATAGCTCTTCCCAAGTGTTGTTTAAAGCAACTGCCGCCCTCCCCCAAAACCTACATAGCCCGGTTCCAACAAAATAAATAATGAACAGCCATCCGGGAGACTGACCTCTCACCTATGAGGTCCGGGGTACGAATCCCAGGCACCCCATGTACACTGAGGGGTTTTCCATCAACCCTAACTAATTCACACTGGTTAGAGTTATACAACGGAGTTGTACATGGACTTTTTGTTTCCACTTGCTTTCAGTCCGATCCGGTGCGGAGCTGCGCCACTACTGTACTTGCGGTGGCAGGTCAATAGCGGTTCGATAGCGATAACAAGTCTTTTTTGTTATATAGGGTTCGACGAATCTATGGCGAAGACGTGAATTTATCAAGCTAGCAGAGGACTACATATGTAACACTGCAAGAGAGTTTGACTGCATATGAAGCATTCACTGCAACTAGTACAACTTATGATTAACTTATTGTCAAGAATAAGAAAATTATAAAATATGTATTGCTCACCAACTATGGGTTTTGAATAAAATTATTTGTGGAATCTCAGTTATGAATCATGGTTCTTGAATAAATAAATAAATAGAAATTTAGAAGTTGGTTTTTGCGGAGGGAGGAAAACTGTAGAATCTGGAAAACTCTCCAAGTACAAGAGAGAACCAACAAACAACTCTAATAAAATACGAATCGAGCCCGGGTCGCATTAATGAGAGACGAGCGTTCTCACCGCTACGTCACCCATGCTTCCCATACTGTAAGCGTTGATAGAGAGTTGCCAAATATGATGACATGAACATCATCCAACATGGCTGCTACTAGTACTGTTCTCTTAGGAATGATTATAAATCACCTATAGTGATCATCAACCAACATGGCTGCCACTAGTACTGTTCTCTTAGGAATGATTATAAATCACCTATAGTGAACATCAACCAACATGGCTGCCACTAGTACTGTTCTCTTAGGAATGATTATAAATCACCTATAGTGATCATCAACCAACATGGCTGCCACTAGTACTGTTCTCTTAGGAATGATTATAAATCACCTATAGTGATCATCAACCAACATGGCTGCCACTAGTACTGTTCTCTTAGGTATGATTATAAACCACCTATAGTTATCAGAAAAACTCACACATAGTTATCAGAGAAATACCAGCATTGAACTAAAGGAGGTTATATAAAACCTCTCAATTCTTTAATCTATTATTCTGTCATCTTAGTATTTTCTTAATTAATTGTAATTGAAATATAAATATACCGTAGTCCGATTTAAGGATGTACGTATCAGCCTTAAAAAATTGTGACATTTGTTGTCAATACTAGTTAAAACACTTTGACTACTTACTGTTACAGTCGTAGGATAAAAAATGCTAGGAGCATGCGCAGAAAAACCAGTTTCTTCAGCGAAATTAACGTACTCTTTTTTCTCTGATTAGCCTGGAGCCGCCTGAAGCTATCTGCCCTGTCCTTTTGAAATTAGGCATGGCCGTATATTAAGAATCGCCTATCAAATTATTGCCGCCTCCTTCTTGACCAAGGTACAGGTTTCAAACATAAAGATGCTACAATGCTCGTGTTAATATTTCACAAGGTATAAACATTCAAGTCAATTTAACGAGTTTTCATTTCTTTCCTGATTATGTATTTTGTTAACTTTTACTCGGTTGGCTTATTCATTACCCAATGCAATATTAGGCCTTAATTGTATTTACCAAGTGAGCATATCTTCATCATATCTGCGAGGGTACACTTGAAATTTGAAGAGGGTATAATTCTTTCATTATATTTCCTCATTTCTAAAACGAATTAAAAAGCCGCCTTCAAAACCTTTTTAAAACCATCATCGCAATAATCAAATATCAGCCTGTATAAATAGTGCGATAAAAAAACAAATGATGATAGCCGAATCCATCGATTGATCTTAATACTACTGCTCTCTCGAGTCTTATACAAAACAAGGGAATCATGAACGCTCGAAGCTTCGTCTTTACTGCTCTTGTCTTGGCTGTGTTTTTGAGTATTTTGACTCAAGATGTAACGGCTATATCCGGGGTATGGAAAAAGCCATACACAAAAAGACCGGTAAGTAATTTAGTAATCTAGGTTAATTGTTAGTAATCACACCAGTGAATGTTCCCATTACTTTTATACTTGCTGGATGACGACTTAGAAAAACATGACTTTTAAGCTTAGATTTCAATTTTCAAAAGACTTTTATCGACTTTTTTTGTCAGTCCTAAAGAAGGTCTTGTTTTTGTAAGTTTGACAATAATAATTTTCCTGTTAAAATAACATTTTTTTAGAGTTAGATCCTTCATTTCAATATCTATGTTTCTAAATTCTACCATAGAAGGAAGTAACTATACTCAAGACAATGAATAGATCGCAAGGGCTTAGGTGTTTCAGGAATATAATTATGCACGAATTCATTAAGAGTTTCATAAACAAAGCTCTTATCATATATTTTTCGTTAAATGTCAGTCAAAATCATATTTTGTTTTTTGCAGGGTTCAGGAAAGCGGACGTTTCATTTGGCGGTTCGAGCAGTGAAATACGTGTGTGATGTAGCAAGAAATCTTGATTGCCCAGCAGTATATTGAAAAACATGTGATGCATTTCTTGGACAATGACAGGGACAAATTAATTAATTAATTAAACTCATGTTGATTAAGATCAATTATTTAAAATCTTGTAAGCGTTAAAATGTTGTTCATTTTGTCATTCATTGTGTAAAGTTATAATGATTACCTTGTACATCTCTGTATAAGATAATTGGTGGTAGGTGGGTAGATGGGTAGGTGGGTAGATGGGTAGGTGGGTAGGTGAGTAGGTAGGTGGGTGGGTGGGTGCGTGCGTGGGTAGGTGGGTAGGTTTGTTGGTTATATGGATGATTGATTTGTTTCTTGGATGTTTGGTTAATTGCCCTATTTAACTATGACGTCACATCAAAACAATCTATTGTTTAAACGCAAAGGATCGTTGCCGTCGGAGGGGGTCAAATCAACGCAAATACACCGAAAAATGTTCTTAAACCCGTCGACGTGACGTCATTGTAAAATAGGGCAAATGGTTGGTTGGATTTTTGGATTTGGATTTTTGTTCTTGTATTGCACCTTTTGGCCACTTCGAACTAGTGGGTTTCATGCAACCCCGGAAAATTTCGAAATACTCTGATTCCGCCTAGATTGTTCTACCTCTCCCAATAGGCCCTTTGCAGCTTAATCACGTGGAGTTAAATTTACTGGGAGCAAATGAATGAACATCTTGATTCCCATGGGAGAAATATACTGGCGAGCAAACAAACTTTCTACAACCTGTTACGAGAGATCGAAATAAAACTACATTTTGTGACACACTGGTTGCACATCAATTCATTCAGTTCTTTACAAGTAGTTAAAAAGAATCACCAGTTTAAAATAAGATAAAACATTTTGCTAACTAGTACAACTAGTACGTGACCGTTAACATGGCTGTTGCTACGTCGAATTCAACAAGCTAAGAAGTGCTTTTGATACACAAAAGAAGAAACACTTATTGCTGAAGATTGCAAATGTCTAGATCTGTCTTAATCAATGTATTCTCAAAGCATATAAAGAAAAAAACTTACCACTAAAAATGTTATATGAATTCGAGTTTGTTGGTCTGGTAGGACATTTTGGATTCCATTGGGAAAACATTTCATTGTTTTGGGGGACACTCGAGCATAAACGGGATCTTTCTATTGAGAACCTTAGAAATTCGATTTCCAGAGTTTTGAGGGGCAATTGTTAATGTAATATTTTACAAAGGCAACTGCCTCGCTGGCCCCATAGTGGCTATGTTCCTCGTGCAAGGAACAGCTTTTGTAATAAAGAGGTTTGACCCAAAATTGATACTGATGACCTTACCCACAGAAACCCCAGCCTTCCCCAATATATACTGTATAAATAAACCCGTGCGCGTATTATCCCACCATTTGACGCCTTAGTTAATCTATGAGACATAGAACACTAAACTACGCACTAAAAAGATAATATATATTTAGGCACTGCCTAAAAGCGGAGCTCCCGATACGGAAGTCACAGGGAGAACAATTTGAATGAAACTGAAAGTTAAAAATAAGATAGGGGGAAAAATCTTCAATTATTTTTTATTCGAGATGAAGATAATTTCTCCCATAATAAAAACCATGCAGTGAAATCAAATCGAAATGCACTACATTGTTTTTTTGTTGTTTTGTTTAGCGCGAGTACATACTCTCACACTTAGGAATTTTGTACACAACTCACCACCACCCCCAGGGGCTAGTTTTGCTCTTGGAAGATTTTTCGACAAATTTTTCCAAAAAAAACGACATTTTTAGGCTTTGAATCTCTTTTACTTAAAAAAAACGAAAGATAACTACAGATAATTCAATAAAATATCAAGTTCAGTGAAATTTACCTCGGATGTCTTTCATTGAAATCGAAAATCTGGAGATTTAGGACAAATCAAGACCAAAAAAAACAGACTTGGAGCAAAATATAAGCTTACTTTAAATAATTACGTCTTTTACAAAGCGAGACGTTTTACATTCAGTTAAACTTGACAAGAACAACTGAGACAAAATAGAAAATAAAAGCAATGCAAAAAGGCAATGCAAAATGACGAATTTCTTTGTCAGTAAATTGGCGTTTGTAAATGTTTTTGAATATTTTTTACAGCTTTTTTAAGTGAAAGTCTAGGTCTTTCTACAACAACATCTCTCAACAACACAAATTTAAGCTCATTCTTATAATCAGACTTGCTCGAATAGCTTAATAAACAGTCGAATATTTGGTGTAAATTTATATTTCATTCAATACTTAAATCATCTGTAGAAATAAAAGTATTAAATGAAAGTCTTCGTTGTTTTGAAGATGGGAACCCGCGATAGGAGGCGAATCTTTCTTGAACGAAAAACATACGATAGTTGGTTAAAAACAACGTTTACAACGTTAACCGAATTGCTAAAGATTTACAAAGCTAAATAAAGGACGAATATTTCTTGTAATATGCTCTTCATGTTATATTTACTCCAACATTAAAATAAATTAAGCTTATCTACAGAAATATTAAAAGTTTTGAGGGAAAGTCTTTGCGAATGATTTGTCGATTCGTCGAGAAAAAATGCTTGTCCAAAAATAATAAACGATTGTTTGCTAAACCACACACCTGAATTCTTGAAGAACTCTTCTTAATCCATCTTTGAATACATGAAAGTTTTTTAATTGTCTTTGGTCTATAACTTGCCTTAAAGCGATTTTTTTCTGTGCATTTGAGAGTCGCCTTAGCTAGTAGTTCTGCTTCAAATTCCTTTGTCTTTCACGCTCATTTTCTCTTTGTTCATTCGTGAAGTTTTGACTCAAATTCCTTTGTATTTCACGTTCATTTTCTCTTTGTTCATCCGTCAAGTTTTGCCTCATATATCTTTTTCTTTCACGATCATATTCTCCTTGTTTATAATCGAAGTCCCGCCTGGATTTGCGTTCTCTATCTCTCTCTCTGCTTGCCGCTTTTCTTTGGTGAGATTCCTTCGTCTTTGCCTTCCTTTTTCACGCCACCAGAGTTTTTCCTCTTTCGAAAAAACTCTTGATTCTGGCCTTTCTTGTTTGGCTTCATTCTCCTCTGAGCTTTCTTTCGACATATCGATTTCGGAAAGGGGTTCCATCGTAAATAGAGTAAATATAAATATAAGCTTGTGTTGTTATCTTTCGGTATTTCTATACGTGTGTAAAACGTTTTTTTTACAAAAGTTTAATAGCCGGATTTACCTTTCTTTATGTGTACCCGGATGTTGCAACGCGTCGACATTCCCGCCAAAAAAAAAGATAATTTAACCAGCCAATCGGAATGCTTGTGTACACGCCCGAACGGACGGACGGACGGACGGACGGACGGACGTACGGACGGAAGTGACGTCAGCCAATCCATGAAAAATCAACTCGATAGTTTACCATTTTTTCTTAGGTATGGTGCTCCGCTCGCGCGGGCCTTTGGCCCCGCGCGGGAGCTCCGCTAATATATATATTTAGGCACTGCCTAAAAGCGGAGCTCCCGATACGGAAGTCAAAGGGAAAACAATTTGAATGAAACTGAAAGTTAAAAATAAGATAGGGGGGAAAATCTTCAATTATTTTTTATTCGAGCTGAAGATCATTTCTCCCATAATAAAAACCATGCAGTGAAATCGAATCGAAATGCACAACATTGCTTTTTTTTCCGCGAGTATATACTCTCCCACTTAGGAATTTTGTACACAATTCACCACCACCCCCAGGGGCTAGTTTTGCTCTTGTAAGATTTTTCGACAAATTTGTCCAAAAAACCCGACATTTTTAGGCTTTGAATCTCTTTTATTTAAAAAAAAAACGAAAGATAACTACAGATAATCCAATACAATATCAAGTTTAGTAAAATTTACCTCGGATGTCTTTCATTGACGTTGAAATCAAGACCAAAAAACAGACTTGAAAACTGGTTAAGGTTGAGCAAAGTATATATAAGCTTACTTTAATAATTACGTCTTTTACAGAACGAGACGTTTTACATTCAGTTAAACTTGACAAGAACAACTGAGACAAAATAGAAAATAAAGGCAATGCAAAAAGGCAATGCAAAATGACGAATTTCTTTGTCAGTAAATTGGCGTTTGTAAATGTTTTTGAATATTTTTTACGGATTTTTAAAGTGAAAGTCTAGGTCTTTCTACAACAACATCTCTCAACAACACAAATTTAAGCTCATTCTTATAATCAGACTTGCTCGAATAGCTTAATAAACAGTCGAATATTTGGTGTAAATTTATATTTCATTCAATACTAAAATAAATTATCTGTAGAAATAAAATTATTAAATGAAAGTCTTCGTTGTTTTGAAGATGGGACCCCGCGATAGGAGGCGAATCTTTCTTGAACGAAAAACATACGATAGTTCGTGGTTAAAAACAACGTTTTACAACGTTAACCGAATTGCTAAAGATTTACAAAGCTAAATAAAGGACGAATATTTGTTGTAATATGCTCTTAATGTTATATTCACTCCAACATTAAAATAAATTAAGCTTATCTACAGAAATAATAAAAGCTTTGAGGGAAAGTCTTTGATTTGTCGATTCGTCGAGAAAAAATTAAATGCTTGTCAAAAAATAATAAACGATTGTTTGCTAAACAACACACCTGAATTTTTTGGAGAACACTTCTTAATCCATCTTTGAATACATGAAAGTTTTTAAATTGTCTTTGGTCTATAACTTGTCCTTAAGAGCGATTTTTTTCTGTGCATTTGAGAGTCGCCTTAGCTAGTAGTTTTGCTTCAAATTCCTTTGTCTTTCACGCTCATTTTCTCTTTGTTCATTCGTGAAGTTTTGACTCAAATTCCTTTGTATTTCACGTTCATTTTCTCTTTGTTCATCCGTCAAGTTTTGCCTCATATTCCTTTTTCTTTCACGATCATGTTCTCCTTGTTTATAATCGAAGTCCCGCCTGGATTTGGGTCTCTATCTCTCTCTCTGCTTGCCGCTTTTCTTTGGTGAGTCCTTCCTCTTTGCCTTACATTTTCACGCCACCAGAGTTTTTCATTTTTCGAATAAAGTCTTTTACTTCTGGCCTTTCTTTCTTGGCTTCATTCTCCTCTGAGCTTTCTTTCGACATATCGATTTCGGAAAGGGGTTCCATCGTAAATAGATTAAATATAAATATAAGGTTGAATAAAAAATTTAGCTGTTATCTTTCGGTATTTCTATACGTGTGTAAGAGGTTTTTTACAAAAGTTTAAAAGCCGGATTTACCTTTATGTGTACCCGGATGTTGCAACGCGTCGACATTCCCGCCAAAAAAAAATCTAACCAGCCAATCAGAATGCTTGTGTACACGCCCGGACGGACGCCGGACGGACGGACGGACGGACGGACGGACGGACGGACGGACGGACGGACGGACGGACGGACGGACGGACGGACGGACGGACGGACGGACGGACGGACGGACGGACGGACGGACGGACGGACGGACGGACGGACGGACGGACGGAAGTGACGTCAGCCAAGCCATGAAAAATCAACTCGATAGTTTACCATTTTTTCTTAGGTATGGTGCTCCGCTCGCGCGGGCCTTCGGCCCGCGCGGGAGCTCCGCTATAATGAAATATTTGTCAAATATGGCAGTGGTTCGTGATCGTACTAAAAATGTCCGATAAAAAGGATAGGGATAAAAAGGATAAAAAGGATACTGAGTGATAATCAGTAAGTATTACTTTTAGTATTTAGATTCATATTCAGCTAATCCATTACTGTTCTTGTCGCAAGTAATACCGCTGATCGCTCTTCCCTGTCTTCCATTCCCAATTCCCTGTCATTCCCCATTCCCTGTCACTCCCCATTCCCTGTTTTAGACACGTGGTGCGGTTTTGTCGTAATATGTCTTGTAACTAATTTATTTTTTTCGGGCATTTTCTAACGAGGCATTTGCGTTATTCTTGCAGTCGAGGACATATTCTACTTCCATCTTTTTCTTTCCTCTGTTGCATTGTCTTTTGCATTCTGACCACGAAGACCAGGCCGATACAACACAATCGGCTGCTGATGCTGAAAATAAAATAAGAGATGTGAAAATGTGAAAAACAGATACGACGAGATTCAAGTGTAAGATACAGTGCATCTCGACAAATGCAACCCGCGGGTTTGATTCCTGCGCCCTCGGGTGTCGTAAGCGAGTACAGTTTCTAGTTAGATTTCTCGGGTGATTTCTTCAAGGTTTTTTTTTCATGTAGGTGCTTTGTTAGCCAATGTGCTACCCTCATCGAACAAGCATTACTTCTATAACCGAGCGTCCTTTTAAAACGTGCGAACTATTAACCTATTGTCCTTTTAAGCGTGCGAATTAGTGCTAACCGAGCGTCCTCTTGAATCGTGTGAACTAGTGTTAACCGACCGTCCTTTTGAGGCGTGCGAATCGTGTGAACCGAGCGTCCTTTTGAAGCGTGTAAACTAGTGTTAACCGACAGTCCTTTTGAAGGGTGTGAACTACTGCTAACCGACCGTCCTTTTGAACGCGCGAACTAGTGCTATATAACCGAGTTTCCTTTTGAAGCGTGTGAACTAGTGCTAACCGATCGTCCTTTTGAAGCGTGTGAAATAGTGCTAACCGACAGTCCTTGTGAAGCGTGTGAACTATTACTAACCGATCGACCTTTTGAAGCGTGTGAACTAGTGTTAACCGACAGTCCTTTTGAAGCGTGTGAACTAGTACTAACCGAAAGTCCTTTTGAAGGGTGTGAACTACTGCTAACCGACCGTCCTTTTGAAGCGTGTGAACTAGTGCTAACCGATCGTCCTTTTGAAGCGTGTGAAATAGTGCTAACCGACAGTCCTTGTGAAGCGTGTGAACTATTACTAACCGATCGACCTTTTGAAGCGTGTGAACTAGTGTTAACCGACAGTCCTTTTGAAGCGTGTGAACTAGTACTAACCGAAAGTCCTTTTGAAGGGTGTGAACTACTGCTAACCGACCGTCCTTTTGAAGCGTGTGAACTAGTGCCAACCGACTGTCCTTGCAGGATTGGTACTTCATATCTACTCCCCCCCCCCCCCCCCCCCCCCACCCTCCCAGTGAATTCAAGGATGTTTAACGCAAGGCGTTGAAGGAGATAGTCGTTGGCAATGATGTGTTTGTAAATCTACCCACCGGCTCTAGGAATTCACCGATTTTTTAAACAGCTCCACTTATTTTCGATCACTTGCAAAGGTCGAGTGGATCGATTGTTCTTGTCATCTCGCCTCTGGTTTTTCTTGTGAAAGACCAAGTGAATTTTCTAAATTCAAAGGAGTAAAGGCGGAATTTATCGGACAAGAGCAAGATGACGAAGCGGTGAAAGATGGCGTCGAAGAAGGGATAAGTACCAAGAACGTGCAAAAGCACTTTGACAATCAGGTGTCGTTAACTTTATTTACATTACAGCAAATTTCACTTCTGATTCTGTTTTTTTTTTTACATAATACGTCTCGGACATGCGCGACACAATGACAATCCCATGCGCCCAGCCGTTGCCGGGGCGAGGCTATCACGGGTGCCCGAAACACCAACGGCTAAAATCTGAGTCTACGTTTCTGTCACAATATCACAGTTCCATGTATTACATGAGTTTTATATTTGATCGAATTTCCCTAATAAACTTCGGAAATTGAGGTGAGCGATGTCAAGTCCTATTGCTTTAGTCTCCGATCTTGGAAATCCCGCTGGTACAACTTGAGAGCGAAAGAAACGGAGGAGCAACCATAGGGAGTACTCTCGGATAAAACAGAAGATTCTTAAACCAAGTAAAGAGAGACAATACTTGAATCAAAAATGCAACCACCCGCCATGCTTCATAGAAATTAAAATTTGAACGAATTCTTGCAGCTCAACTCGAGGAATTTTACAAAAACATCTTGTTTGACTTCATTTCAGCATATAGAAGAAAATAAAGTTGCGATACCTCTTTAGTGTTAAGACTGATGGAAGAATGGATAATTAGTCGTGATAACAAAGAAATTGTAGCAGTTTTCTCACTGGACCTCCCTAAGGCCTTTGCTAGTACACGACATGCCCTTCTACTGGCAAATCTTCGAGCGTATGGCCTAGAAGATAGCAGTATCAATCTCCTGAAGAGCTACTTTTCTGGTAGATCACAATGTGTAAAGATTGGAGATACTTTCTCAAGCTGGCAATCAGCAGTCACATACAAGAGAGTTCCTCAGGGAAGCGTGTTAGGACCAATTTTATTCAACCTTCATGTCAACGATTTGTTCAATTAAATAAAGGAGACTAATTTAATTATTCAAAGCCTGGGATATACAAAAGCGTTTTCAATAATGAATGTTCGAATCGAATAATTAAATCATGAGTCCTCCTTTTCCCCAGTCCCCCTCCCCTTCCCTGTTTCCCTCCCCAGTCCCCTCTCCCTTATTCTCTCGCCCAAAACTCCCTACCAGAGGGCCGCTACGCAGGCTACGAGTATTTCAGAGAATTTGCCAAACAAAGATATACAATTTGATTATAAACCAGGTTGTAAGAGAATAAGACTGGACTCACTATGCATTTGTTGTTCAACTCAAAAATCTTTCGGTTGATCATGAAAGACTAGTGCTGTTGTGTCCCCTTCTCACTAGTGTTATACTGAATTATACTGAATTACTGAGCAGAAATATTAAGCAATTTTTCTTTGTAAGCATAGTTGTTACGTAAAACCGTCGGAAGTTTTTGAAATTCAATTCGGGTTAAAAGCACCGTTACGGACGTTACATCGAAATTACCTTACACTTTTTAACACCTATCAATTTATAAAGATTCCTGCGAAATGTTTTGTTAATGTAACTATTGCTTTTCATAAATGTTTTTGTGGGTGGATAAGGTTTTCAAATTAGGTGGAAAAATTAAATTTGTTAGATTTAAAGTTGCAGAAAAATAATTTATTGTAACGTTGCGGACGTTACACAATTTCGTTACGGACGTTACACTCTGAAACACATCAAAAGATAATTTTGGGGTAACACACAACAGGCAGAACGAAGCCTGAGAGTGGATGAACTAACAATGAATGGTGAGATGAAACAAAGAACGCAGCTCACATGTAGAATAATACACGTTGTTCATCATAATCCTTTTTTTTTTTGTTTTGTTATTTTATCCAATCCCAAGCTTCATTCTACCAGTGGACACCGACCCTAATATTGTAAATGCATAATGCTGAGCTGCCAATTAAATATTTTTCATACAATCTGCTCACATGCACTTTCTATAATTTATCAAAATGATGAATTCTTTTCAAATTTGTTTGAAAGGATAGATTTTACGTATTGGATATTATTATGAATTAGTCTAGCTTTTTAAGTATCACTCACCGTACTATGATATTTTTCTCTTATTTCTCTACTTCATTATATACACACCGAACGCATAATTTCTACTTTACTATGTCTATTATCTGCGTACATTTACGGTGTTCAACTTACCTATAGAGAAAAATTATCGCTCTGGGATCCTCACCAATACCCTACATTTCATATTCTGGCTGCGTTACCAGCGTGGTTGGTCCTTGTAGTGTAGTGGTTAACACATCGGACTAGAATACCGAAGACGTGGGTTCAAATCCTGCCAAGGGCATATGATATTTTTCTCTTATTTCTCTACTTCATTATATACACACCGAACGCATAATTTCTACTTTACTATGTCTATTATCTGCGTACATTTACGGTGTTCAACTTACCTATAGAGAAAATTTATCGCTCTGGGAGTAGTTATGACCCCCCATATACCGCGCTTACGAGGGGAGGGGTGGTCTAAATTCCTGAATACCCCTTAAGAATGTAGGGGGAGGGGTGGTCTAAATTCCTGAATACCCCAATAAGAATGTAGGGGGACGGGTGGTCTAAATTCCTGAATACCCCCTTAAGAATGTTAGAAATACTTTAGAGAAGGAAAGGAATGTAGCATAAGGGTCAAAGTACGATTTCCAAAGATAGCGTACCCCTTAAGAATGTAGGGGAAAGGGTGGTCTAAATTCCTGACTACCCTATTTAGAATGTAGGGGAGGGGTGGTCTAAATTCCTGAATACCCCCTTAAGAATGTAGGGGAGGGGAGGTCGGAATGTAGAACACGGTGGTCAAAGTACGAAATTTTAATCACCAAGGGTCAAAGTACGAATTCCAATCACCAAGGCGGGAATTTGTATTATGAAATATGAAGACATATTTTTATGGAGAGAAAAGTTTAAAAGCCCGATCAAAATCAGCAGAATCATTAGCTGATCACCTTCGTCCAAAAAACTCCACTTGCTCTCGCATAATCCATAGTAAGGACAACGTACTAATCATGTCTGACTACGACAACTCTCCTGCACCTCAATGTTTCTGTGGTTCTCCTTGCTCAGTCTACAAATCCAAAGACAAGAACGAATTCCTGAAATGCGGAACCAAGTTAGACTACAAAAACTTGGCTGAATGTTGTAAAGGCTACAAGACGAAAGAAGCCAAAGAAAGATTTTTGGACAACGAGATCTTGGGTTGTAAGTTGAACATCAAGAAATCAGACTACGACGTCTTGGATACCTGTCTTTGGGATTACCCACCAAGAGTTCATCCACGATGTCACAAACACAATCTGTACGCTAAGACAGGTGTCAGTCATACCGAGAAGAACAAAGACCGCACATTCTTTTGTTGTGCTGTTCAGTACCCCGGTCGTAGCTGTGATTACTTCAGTTGGTCTGATGACGTGATAGAAGGGATGGCGAACGAATGTAAGAAGTTCGAAGAGGAACGAAGAGATCGCATGAAAGAATTAGGTAAAGAAGCTAGAAAGCCTGAAGAATACGAGCCTCGTCAAAAGAAGGCACGCTGGTTGAAGTGAAGCAAACTAAACAAGGGGAAGAACCTCGAACTATGAGCAATGCATGAATAGTAATATATGATAAATCATTGTAATTACCTTATCAAAGCCTTATAATAAACTTTTTAAGCTTAACATTGCTTGCCTGTTTTTTCTTAATGAATTAAAAGTCATTTGTGCCAGAAATAATATAAATGATGGATTTGAATTAGTAAAAACACAAAACAATGTACGAGATTAGAAAATTATACAGTCACAACAGCGCTGCGGGAGATTTTATCCTGTCTATACACGTAATTCTATCTCATCGTATTCTATATCTCCACTTTCCCGCGCTTTAGAGAACTTAACCAATGAGCTTACAAATTCCTGGAATGCATGTTACGAAGTCCAAAATTAAAATTCCTAGAGGTCACTAAGGAATCTAAAAAATGTTTGAAAGCATTATATTTACGGGTAAAGCCTTGGGTATTTGAGCAATATACCATTCGTGTATTTAGTATTAGTGCGAGCAGGAGGATTGATAGAAATAATATTGTGGTCTGATCTCCTTCGAGAAGAACTTTTATAGTAACTATCTTATTCTATTATTTTTGTTTTCTAAACTTTTTTACGATATTTTTCGCTTAACAAAATAATGACTATTTCTTTTAATTGTCATTTCAGTTTTAATTAAACCTTTTATTTTGGAGTATGTCAGACTTTACAATCGAAAATCTTATCCGTAATTGTGAGACCGAAGTGGATCTTTAAAATGTGTTAGAAATTATGTTTGACTTGGACGAACATCCTGGCTGCTTTGGAAACCCGAGCACGTCTGGTATCCAATCAACTTGATGATATGAGTGACCTCACAAATGCGATGATTACTGATCACATGGAGCAGCAGGAGATCCGGGAATCAATAGAGGCCTTGATTACCGATGATGTAACCTTTGACTTTGGCTATGACTATGCCGACGCCATTGACAACACACCGTCTACAAACCATCTGCAAAGCGGGGGTCGAATGGAAAAGCGTGTGCGTGATGGTTTGAATGATGATGATGATGATACCCATTACCTCCAGTCACCAACTAAAAGACAGCGTTTACCCAACAACACTGCACCACCGTCGCCTCCACCACCACCACCACCACCCCCACCACCACCTCCTCCACCATCAATATTGTATAGTATTAAACAAGTCAGTGAAGTCAATGTGAAAAAATTCAAGACGAAAGGTGTGGAATATGACATTCAATTTAACGAGATAGATGCCAGGGGGGTAGACGAGTTGCACCCAGTATTAGACAGCGCCTTTCAAGATATTATCGACCGCGTTTCGGTGGGCATCGCGGATCATGACCAGGTTCGCATGGTTTTGCACACGCCGCAGCTACAATATCCTATTGCGTTACCGTTTATGAGGCGTGACCAGCTGACGGCTAATCGCTTTCTCACGAGAGTTGAGCAGGTTCTTCAGTCCAACGAAAACTTCAGGCTAGACGAGTCAGTGCAACTCAATTTTTTCCATGTTTCTATGCCTCATGGTAGTGGAAAAGGACGTCGAAAAACTGTAAATTTGGAGAAATATCTCGAGGACAAACGTTGCATCGTGCGTATTTCAAACAATGACGACCTTTGTTTAGCCCGTGCGCTTATGTTGATGGGGACTAATTAAAGGAAAATCCGAAATAATGCTACAATGTACGGAGATACTAGAATGTAATTTAAAAAAATCATGCTTTGGGGCATATTCCCTCGTAACGTCCGTGACGAAATTTATGTTATTATTTTTTCGCCGTGAAAGTGTAAATTTCTACTCAAATGTCTTTCGCTGTTAAAGCAAGTGATTTAGTTATGATAATAACAACCAACAACATTAGTAACAATAAAAGCTTCACATTTTTTTCAGGGTTCAAACTTACAAATGATATATTGTATTTTGAATAGGTTATTGAAACATCGATTTTTTTCATCCCATGGGCACCACCCACAGTAATTTGAGTGTCGGCTTTTACTAAAATTTGAGTTTTCGATTATTAAGGTAGAAGTTACACTGAAATTAAATTCTGCAGAAGAAGTTTGAAAATGTGTAGTTTTTGTCTCTCTCATAAAGAACTGCCCACACAGGCTTTGAGTACACAGCAACATTAAAAATAATGAAAGTAAACAAAACCACCAAGTGCGTATTTTCAAAGTTTGCCAGGAGCCTATTCAAGATCCAGGCAGCTGTACGAAATGAATAATACTTTCCCACCGTTCTCTTATTCCAAACATGAACCACAATCCATGTGGGATGTGCAATCCAAACAAAGTTGATGCCTCGAAACGTTCTGCGCATGTTCGATTTCGAAAAAAAAAACCCGTAAATTATTGTGCATGTCAATCTCGTAACCAGAGACTGCGTTTTTTCTGGCCTGCGGCAAAGAACGAGGGCTCTGGCTGGCATAATCCATTTTTTGAGACCAGGATTTCTTGGACTTCCGGTATAAGAGCGCATACGTTAAAAGACTTGCCAAAAATTAAAAAGAATTGTTTCCGATTTCTAATTTTTATTTTGATCGGAAGTAAACACATAAATCTGTTTGAAAGCATGATTTTCATAATATAATAAAACTTCCGGAAAATTGCGCATGCGCCAAACACGGATTCGCCGCAGGCCAGAAGAAACGCAGGCTCTGTGTTCGAGATTGTGTGCATGCGAGAAAGCAATTTGCTGGGGCACTGTTTAGTAATTGGGTGTATTTATATACACGATAATTACATTGGCCAGCAGCATTATTATTGGTAGGGCTATAAGCCCTCAGCTGACTGCAATATATCTAATACTCCTACTATCCCTAGTAACCATCTAATACACATATCAACCCTCAGTTTGGATGTTTATGAATTATTTAATAAAATTCAACAATAAGCCTCGCTCTTCTCTGCTGGAACCTCGCCGGTCGAGGGTTTTTTTAAAACATGATATAGATGATAAAATAGACCTGTCTAGCTCTTTATTTAATTCATGTTTAGATAAAAATGCCCCGTTTTTTCAGAACTTTCGACACACTTCTTTCCCCCATCTTGTTGAGGGAACACCACAGTGTAATGGCTGAACATTTGTTTGATTTAAGTACTGTTTGTTGTTACGTATAAAAATCACACACCGTTTAATTTTCTCCGGGGACTTCCGGTCAGCGGTAGTTGCGGGCTCAAAGACGTAGGTCAGATATATATTTTTTGAGAGAAGATCGAGACCATGTGCGAATTGAGTATTTCTACAGTTATATTTCCATTTATACTTTAATTTCTACTTATCCCAAGGCCCAGCAATGTAAGTTAGGTTTTCGTAGACATTTATTTGGTATTTGTTGTAATTTCGGGTCTCATTTTATGTATCTATTGTAGTTTTATAACCTTTATTTTCCGCAATAGTTTTCGAACCGTGATACTAACGTGATAAAAATGATATACCATCTGTACTGCGAGGATATCTGCTGTATTAAAAAATCACACGAGTTTAAAAGGTTGGGAGAATGATTTGTTTATCCTGGTTATACCCCTAGCGCCTAATAGTGCGTTATACCACAGGGAGCCCATTTTGTATAAAATCCGCTAAAAAAGAGCCCGCGAACCAAATATGTCGTGTTCATATAAAGTTGTGTTCACATAAAGTCGTGTTCATATAATTCCTTGCTCATATAATGGCATGTTCATATAATGTCGCGTTCATATAATGCCGTGTTCATATAGAACTTTCTATAGATGCCTCATTCAATGTGGGATCCCAATGAGAAACGTCATACGTAGTTTAGGTATTTATAACAAGAATGCGAATAGATAATGCAAATAATATTTAAAGCCCCAAAGCAAGCCACAGAGAGGATTGAAGAATGCTGGAGTGTCACGAGTATTTTAGCCTACGTAGCGACCCTCTGGTAGGGAGTTTTGGGCGAGAGGAGAAAGGAGAGGGGACTGGGGAGGGAAACAGGGAAAGTTAGGGGGACTGACTTATACTAATTCGTGCAATTTCTTACAAAGTTTTTCACGGGTATATGGTATACATTTGAATTTTGTACGACTCAAAGAATCTTGTTCTCTAGAGGGTGACACATGGTCTGAAATTGGCAAAACTTTACGGCCAAGTGGATTTAGTCCATTGAACCAGTTTATAATCAACTTTTCAATAGCAGGGTTTTAAATTCGGAGAAATTCTAGCTAATTTGTTGAGTTTGTGGGACATAGCAACGGTAACTAATGTGATTTGACTCCAGCCAGCAGGTTAACCCAACCAGCAATGCAAGATTAGCTTTGCTACTTGCCCTACAATATCCGCTAAATCGGAAGACTCTAATAATTGCAATAAAAATTGTAGGAAAAAAATGAGTCCAGACGCCACAACAAATCGGTAAAAGTGTTCGAAACCACGACTTTGTAAGAAACTGAAAGCAATAAATGTAGTAAATTCTTAAATGAAAGTCATTCCTTGCTGGTTAGTTTTACAATCCAAGCGTGACCTTCTTAACTTTACAATATCCGTATTATTTACTCGACTTATTCTTCTTCTTTTTCTTCTTCTTTTTCTTTTTCTTCGGTCCTTTCACGTCATCATGTGATCCACTTGGGTGTTCCCCGTCATCTTCACAATCTACTTCATGACTTGGTAGAGTTTGCACTGTACTTTCATTAGCCGATGCTAAACTTACATGTTCTGAATTCTTGGATTCTAAGTGAGATTGGTTTTGAGTGCCACTAGTTTTGTCGTCTTCTTTGTGTTCGCCTCCTTTGATATTTAACTTTTTCCCTTGTTCTTTTTCTGTTTCACTTTTATCTTGTGAAAGATCATCTTCTTTAGTGTAGATTTGGCTGTAGTTATGCTTGTCTTGTTTTTCATCAAATTTTCTTGCATCATCATCGTCCTCTCTTTTGTCCTTTCTTACGTCATTATGGCATTCCTTTCTTAGTTCTTTGCTGCCATCTCTCGTCTTCTGACCCACGACATCATCCTTTCTCTTTTGGTAGTTTTCATTATGACTACCCGTCTTACTTGTCTCTTGGTTTCCACCCTCGAGTTTTTGACGTTGGTCATTATCCCTCCCTTTCTCCTGTCTTATACTTTGACCATCAAATTTTCTTGCATCATCATCGTCCTCTCTTTTGTCCTTTCTTACGTCATCATGGCATTCCTTTCTTCGTTCTTTGCTGCCATCTCTCTTCTTCTGACCCACGTCATCATCCTTTCTCTTCTGGTAGTTTTCATTATGTCTACCCGTCTTACTTGTCTCTTGGTTTCCACCCTCGAGTTTTTGACGTTGGTCATTATCCCTCCCTTTCTCCTGTCTTTTACTTTGACCATCAACTTTTCTTGTATCGTCATCGCCCTCTCTTTTGTCCTTTCTTACACCATCATTCCCCCTTCTATCTCGAGTTTCAACCTCTGAACTCCCATAACCGCCGTCAAATTTTCTTGCATCATCATCGTCCTCTCTTTTGTCCTTTCTTACGTCATCATGGCATTCCTTTCTTCGTTCTTTGCTGCCATCTCTCGTCTTCTGACCCACGTCATCATCCTTTCTCTTTTGGTAGTTTTCATTATGACTACCCGTCTTACTTGTCTCTTGGTTTCCACCCTCGAGTTTTTGACGTTGGTCATTATCCCTCCCTTTCTCCTGTCTTATACTTTGACCATCAAATTTTCTTCCATCATCATCGTCCTCTCTTTTGTCCTTTCTTACGTCATCATGGCATTCCTTTCTTAGTTCTTTGCTGCCATCTCTCGTCTTCTGACCCACGTCATCATCCTTTCTCTTTTGGTAGTTTTCATTATGACTACCCGTCTTACTTGTCTCTTGGTTTCCACCCTCGAGTTTTTGACGTTGGTCATTATCCCTCCCTTTCTCCTGTCCTTAAAGCTGAGCTCCTACAATTTTCTTGGCCCTCAAGT
>WHPX01000785.1:0-31693 GCA_011057435.1 Actinia equina | reverse complement strand
TCCCCTTATATATTTTTTCTGACCTTAAAAACTTTCAGCAACATGTCTGAATTTACGTTCAGGATGGGGCCTTATCCAGGATTCCTTTACATTTTGGGTAGGTGGGTGTGGGGGGTGGGCGTGGTTGTCCCACACACATACCACATTGTCCACTATGAACATGCATATCACATACTGCATCACGGTCCAGATGATTTATTCTTTGGCTTTGCAAATGAGTCACTCGGCACCCCCTGAGCCCCCGAGATCTACGCCAATTGTTACGCTAGAACAATTTACACGATTACAGTAAAAAATTTTCAAATTGTAATCATAGCTATGGGACAGTTATGCACATCGAGGGATATTTTGATGCCATAGCTAAGGGATAGTTTTGATCAGATAGCTTGAGTTAGTCGGGGTAGTTTGTATCAGAGCTCTTGACCATTGACATAGTAGGGCCGTTTGAATCAACCAGAAGCTATGTAACGGTAGCATAGCAGGTGCAATAGGTCGAGCTCTATCGTGATGTCCTTAATAAGTGTGGACGTACTTCTATGGTAACTATAACTATGAGCGACGATGTGAAATTCCCCTACCATGGACGTACATCCCTTCAAGGAAACAACCTCGATACGTCTAGTCGGTCTTGACTAGGACAGACTACGTCTGTATGGAACCGCGCATGACACATCGCGGTGCAGCGGAAGGTCTCGACAAGGGCCCCACGTTGCCATCGCAGGGACCAACTACTGGATGATTTCTCAATTTTTGTGCTGTTCTTTTTTCATGTGGTTTCTTTCTCACCATATGGAGGTGGTGCCTTTCGTTACCGCTCGTTCTGACGTCCCAGTTCTCGTTTTCACCAGTCGTTATATTTCAGGTCCGTTTGCAGGTGTTTGTTGGTCGTTCCTTTAGTGGTTGGTGATACGTTAACCGGATTTTCCCCTTATTTATTGCCCTCCATCTGGGGGGGTCAGGGTTTGTCGCCCCACACCGTTTTATCCCACACCGTAAGTCTTTTCTCCCACACGCTATCATGGTCCCCAAATAGAACTAGACACTTGAAAAGCCTTTTATGAAATTAAGAAGTTATGTAACTTTTTAGTCCCATCAAAAGCCTGAGGGACTTTTAGAATAGCATTAACTCCAGTTGTCTCGATGAAAGTCAAAGATCTATCGCGCTGTATCTCGCGCTGTGCTGTGGAGTTGTGATTCGCGAACTCGGATGTAAATGTCAACGAGGCCTAAACTCATGGCTTATTTTTTACAGAACAACATACTTTATATTGAGGTATAACTAGCTAAACACTAGTGTGAGCTGCGTCGGTGTTTCTAATGAAACAGTAATGATGAAAAGGTAAATTATACACCGTGAAAAGATGAAAAAACTTACTCGACGTTTCGGACGCTAGTCCTTCGTCGGAGTAAAGAGAAAGAAGTGGTAGAAAGGAGTGTATATATGATAAAATAAGACAAAAGAAACCAATGAGAGCAAGGTAGGCTACCTTGCTCTCATTGGTTTCTTTTGTCTTATTCTATCATATATACACTCCTTTCTACCACTTCTTTCTCTTTTACTCCGACGAAGGACTAGCGTCCGAAACGTCAGTAAGTTTTTTCATCTTTTCACGGTGTATAATTTACCTTTCATCAATACTTATATTGAAACGAAATTAATGTTTTACCAGCTGGAGAGTCGGGTCATCCCTAAAGCCAGCTTTCGTTTAATATCCGCCATATTAACTAATGCTGCATTTTGCATCACGCTGAGACTGGGTTCTAGTTACATTGCATGTAGCCCCCCGCCTCCTTTTCAGCCGTTCTTTAATAGTAATAAGCAAATGACTACGTTTTTTGCCATCATTAATGTTTTATTTACAAATATACAATTCATTTAAAGGTTATATGGAAGTAATCAATTTATTTACAAGCAAAAAGTTTCAACAAAAGAAATCTACAATTAAGCTTAATGGCCACAAATTGGTCCGTCCAAAACTGAACATGCTTACAAAAGCTGAGGGGCTGAACTCTCATTCTTGGAATAATCCTCCCATAGTTTTAACACTTTACATTGCAAATTTCGATATATCTTTCTCTGTATTCTTTTAGTTTTTCTTCTGAACTAGCGGACTCTTTAGCCCCACAAGGTTTAATAGCTTCTTTATATAAAAATTGAACAAGCATGTAGAATGGCAAGTGGACTTTGCCACTTGTTCTACGGTTGAGGGCATTGCGGAAGCCTTCCAGGTCAAGCAAATTATTGTTCTCTGCTCATGAGAGGTGAGAAAAATAGGAACAATACATGATCGCGTGTATTGTTCGTAAACATAATGCAGCGCATTCATACACCCTCGCAAACAGCAAGCAAACAGCACACAAGCGATTTTGTGATGCCGTGATTTTAGGAAAACAACTTAAATCTCACTTAATTTCTTAATATATATTTACAAAAACCTTCACTTAGAATAAATAATCATGTTTTTAATAAAGATTTACTCCAGAAAGCCAAGATTTGTTTCGAAAATCTGACCGGATTGTTGGTTAGTCACACTATTGACGAGCATTTTAGCCCACACAACAAAGTCGTTTCGCGTCTGAAGTTTTCAGTCTTTCGTGGTGTTTTACCTTACCCATTGATCCCTTTGATACTTACAAAACCTTCGATTAGAATAAATTAATAATCATGTTTTTAATAAAGATTTACTTCAGAAAGCCAAGATTTGTTTTCGAAAATCTGACCGATTGTTGGTTTCACTTCATTGAAGAGCATTAGCCCACACAAAGTCGTTCGCGTCTGAAGTTTCAGTCTTTCGTGGTGTTTTTTCCTTACCCATCAATCGCCTTGATACTCACAAAAACCCTCGATTAGAGCAAATAATCATGTTTTTAATTAAGATTTACTTCAGAAAGCAAGATCGTTTTGAAAATCTGACCGATTGTTGGTTTCACTTCATTGAAGAGCACAAGCTTTTATACTTTGAACTATTTGTTGCCGTCACAACAAAGTCGTTCGCTTCTAAAGTTTTCAGTCTTTCGTGGTGTTTTTCCTTACCCATCAATCGCCTTGATACTTACAAAAATCTTCGATTAGAATAAATAATCATGCTTTTAATAAAGATTTACTCAGAAAGCCAAGATTTGTTTCGAAAATCTGACCGATTTTTGGTTTCACTTCATGAAGAGCAAGTCTCCGTCACAACAAAGTCGTTCGCGTGGAAGTCAATTCTCAGCGCTTGGACTTTCATCGAGACAACTGGAATGCTATTCTAAAAGTTCAATCATGCTTTTGATGGACTTAAAATCACATAAATTCTATTTCATAAGCTTTTCATGTGTATATTTATAAGACATGATATCGTCGTGGGCGAAAGTGATTTGATGGCCGATATGTTGTGGGCTAAATGGTGTGGGCGAACTGATCTTGTGGGCGAAACATCCGGTTAGCCTTTTAGTAGATACCAATAGTACTATTTTAGATCATGACGCAGTAGAATTCCTTGCCCGCCCCCATTCAAGCTACGGCATGAAATACGTTTTTGTCATGAAAATAGTCGACTAGAAATAAAAATGTTTTGCTAATCAAACCTAATATCATATTTCTTGGTAATAAAATAATATAAAACTCGTGCGAGTACTATTTTACATCAATGACGCAGTATAAATTCCTGGCCTGTCCATTTACAATCTTTTGTTACGTAACTATTCGAGTTGTATAAAAAAACAAAAATCGCACTTACAGTTTCTAATTTAGCTCCAGTTTCTAATTATCTGCTTAGAACTCACCAAATTAAGTTTAAAGTAAGTTGGATTAAGGCACTCTTACTTCGAAAACCACATATGTTCAACCACTTTCACCTCCTCCGTGTCCCGATCTTACAGATCTCAACATGCATTTTCACCTCGTGTTTCACCAATGTCAATCATGACGAGGTCCACCAATGGCATTCGTAACACTAAATTCCGATCATACCTAACTCAACAAAAACAAATGTACTGTGCCCATAGGCACAGCACAAAAATAGATAGGTAATTATGTTTCGAGGCAACATTTTAGTACTGTAAACGCTTGTGTCGAGACGCGGAAAACACGTCCCATATTGCGGGACCAGATCTCAACTAGGCTAAAATTAAGTGTATTTTGCAAAAAATATCTAGTTCCTAATTTGAATTTGAATTTGTCTCGCTTTACTAAACTTCAAACGCGTCGTCGGCCTCCTTCAAAGCAGAAAATATTTTTTCAAACGTCACGATATGTCAGATATCTTGATCCTTAACACAATCAAGATATTAAAAGGAATAATGTAACTTTTTTCAAAGAATATATGTAGAAGAATATATGTAGAAAATATTCGGTTAAAAAATATGTTTATTCACATTTCGCTTATATAATTAGTTCTTGGAATCATGCCATGATTTTAACAATATTAATCAATCGTCCATATATTTTGACATTGGCATTGTGATATTGTTATTGAGACTATTTTTAGCAACCAAAGTGAAGCTAGCGTCGGATTGGCAGCGTCGGATTGATATTTATTGAGATTCAGAATCATTTCCGGGGGAGGTCAAACAGGTCATTCCACTAAAATCCTCTGTTTGTGGCAAAATCACAAACGAATTCCGATTAATCTTTCTACTCTGATTTCTATTTATGATATTCTATGCTCTTAAGTAGAATACACTGCCTATTCTCGACGAATTCACTGATTTTGCTCTCAGCCTCGGATTGGACTCGTATTACAAGTCACGTTCAAAACATTCAATTGAAAACAACAGACGGACGACTTTATCTTTATCAAACATTCAATTTATTCACTTTTAACCTTCATAGCGAACTCGATTTTTTACGAACCTTCGTATCGGAATCTATTTACATTTCATTATACTGATTTTGCTCTCAGCCTCGGATTGGACTCGTGTTACATCTCAGCCTCTGATTGGGATCGTGTTACATCTCAGCCTCGGATTGGAGTCGTGTTACATCTCAGCCTCGGATTGGACTCGTGTTACATCTCAGCCTCGGATTGGGATTGTATTACATCTCAGCCTCGGATTGGTCCCATGTTTTTATATTACATCTAAAAGATAATATTCAACATTTTAAAGACCTTTTCCCTTCCCCGGTTACATTGCATGCAATGTAACTGAATTTAGATGTGAAACACGAGCCGTGTGGATTGATAAAGATCACTTGCATTAAGTTATCTTTCTTGACAAAATATGGAGAAACACATTTAAATAAACAATGTAACATAAAATCAAAGTGGTGTGAGGCTCATAGAATTATACTTCATAACACCTTGCCATTTAATCAAAAAATTTAATATTCAAGCTCGAGGAAATTAGCTAAGTTACGGCAAATTAGCTAAGGATTTGTATACGTGGGTACAAATTAGTAAGTACATGTACAAATTAGTAAGTTTACATTATCGCCGCCTGCAGTTGTCATCGTGATGGCATTAGATATAGCAAATTTGTTGATTCATGGTTAATTTGATTGATAAAAGCAAAAAAAATGTTTAAAAAAAAAAACTTACATGGCAACTTATGAATTAATGTTATCGTATTATCGTATTCTTACGTTTAATCAATCTATCCATCCATCCAGCCATCAATAAATCAATTCTTGGCGTCATGAAATGTAAATAAATTCTAATACGAAAGTTCGTAAAAAATCGAGTTCACTATGAAGGTTAGGAGTGAATAAGTTTGGTGTTTGATGATTTACCCGTTAGCTGTTGAATGTTTTGAACTTGACTTGTAATTAAAGTCCAATCCGTGGCTGAGATGTAATACGATCCCAATCCGAGGCTGAGATGTAACTCAAGCCTAATCCGAGGCTGAGAGCAAAATCAGTATAATGAAATGTAAATAGATTCCGATACGAAGGTTCGTAAAAAATCGAGTTCAATATGAAGGTTAGAAGTGAATAAATTGAATGTTTGATAAAGATTAAGTCGTCCGTCTGTTGTTTTCAGTTGAATGTTTTGAACGTGACTTGTAATACGAGTCCAATCCGAGGCTGAGAGCAAAATCAGTGAATTCGTCGAGAATAGGCAGTGTATTCTACTTAAGAGCATAGAATATCATAAATAGAAATCAGAGTAGAAAGTTTAATCGGAATTCGTTTGTGATTTTGCCACAAACAGAGGATTTTAGTAGAATGACCTGTTTGACCTCCCCCGGAAATGATTCTGAATCTCAATAAATATCAATCCGACGCTGCCAATCCGACGCTAGCTTCACTTTGGTTTTTAGCAAGACATTGAAACTTTTTTTTATCGCCTACTTCAAAATCCAAGAATTCCAACAATTATTAATCGTGATGGCTAGAGAATTTAGTAGATCGTGGATTTTCATGGTATTTCTTTGGAGACCAGGTAATAAGCTAACATTCGGTCCGTTCGCCTGTATGTGAATACATCTTCGAATTATAATAATACTCATCCGAGATATGCCAAAATACTCTTTGTGACAAAATACAAAAATCTTGTCAATCACGTCGTCATAAAATTTACAAGGATGCGATTGACGAACATTTATTTCTATCACAAAGTACCAGTATTTGGGCATATATCGGTACAGCAAACTTCTCTTCGAGGGGATAATGATAACGAAATTGTTCGGTTGGAATTTTCTGTTTTGAACATATTTTTAACGAAGAAACTGCCACGAGAAATAGCGTATTTATTTGCAAAAATTAAGTTCTTCAAATGTTATGCGTAAGTGAATTGTAAATCTTTAACTCAATTTTTTAAGGCCCCGTCCACACTATGCCGGATACGATCAATTTGAATCCGAATTTTTATTTATTCGGTTCAATTTCGAAGATTCGTCTTCGGTGAAGAATTCGTCCGGACTAGTGTGGACGGTACGCCTAACCGAATAAATGCAAATTCGGATTCAAATTTATCCGGCATAGTGTGGACGGGGTCAAGTCTGTTTTCCAAATCGTGTGTTTGGCGGCAAACCTACAATTATGCTCCAGAGCTACAAAAGATGAATTCATTTCTCATATTTTTTCCAAATTTTACAAGAAAATGGAAATATCTGACTAGACTAGTTTGCATTGAATCTTTCAAGTTTTACAAAAGAGAGAAAATTTTAGTCACAATTTATAAAAATAATAATTTGACAAAATTAGGGTTATCAAACTTTATCAAATTTCTATGAAAAACGTTGCAATTTAACAGAAGTAAGCCTCAATTCCATAAATCAACAGTAAACAAATATACCTTATTCGTGATGTTTTCCCAATTCAGCGTGACGAACCTCCAGGGGATTCATTTTCTTTTGTTTTTACTCTTCGAAAAATTCATGAGTATCCCAAAGGATATGAAAGGAATAACGATGATGTCCCGACGAGCTTCAAAACAATAGCTCTTCATTCCCCCAGAGGTTTGTCACGCTGAATTGGGAAAACATTGTCACACCACGGTGGGGTTGAATTTTTTTCTTCAGAGAATGAGGGGGGGGGGGGGGGGGATGCATTTTTTTTTAGAAGAAGCTACAAGAGATTTCACGAAATGACAGTTATTTTTTGGGAGGTGTCTAATTTATTTTGTCATTTAATGATCTCACCTGCCCACTCCTCCCTCCCCCCTCCCCCTCCCCCTCCCCCTCTGCCATTATGAACGCAGGCAAAAATCTGAATATGAATCTTTATTTAACCTCGGTAAAATACATCAGTCAATTACAGCTAAAAATTTATAATATAAATGCTAACCTAAATACAGATACTATAATATACATGCTAACTAAATACAGATATATAATATACATGCTAACTAAATACAGATATATAATATATATGCTAACTAAATACAGATATATAATATACATGCTAACTAAATACGATATATAATATACATGCTAACTAAATACAGATATATAATATACATGCTATCTAAATACACGATAATAATATAAATGCTAACTAAATACAGATATATAATATACATGCTAACTAATACAGATATATAATACATGCTATCTAATACAGATATATAATATAAATGCTAACTAAATACAGATATATAATATACATGCTAACTAAATACAGATATTAATATACATGCTAACTAAATACAGATATATAATATACATGCTAGCTAAATACAGATATATAATATACATGCTAACTAAATACAGATATATAATATACATGCTAACTAATACAGATATAAATATACATGCCTAACTAAATACAGATATATAATATACATGCTAACTAAATACAGATATATAATATACATGCTAACTAAATACAGATATATATATACATGCTAACTAAATACAGATATATAATATACATGCTAACTAAATACAGATATATAATATACATGCTAACTAAATACAGATATATAATATACATGCTAACTAAATACAGATATATAATATATATGCTAACTAATACTAAATACAGATATATAATATACATGCTTGAGATACTGCTTTACATGTAGGCCGTGGGAGTCTTTACATTAACAAAAACACATTTTCAATGTTTTTCTTGAATTGTGAGAATTGTGATTGCGGAAGGCTATTCCATAGTGAAGAGCCACTATGACAAAAAGAATCCTTAAAATACTCAGTATGTGGCTTAGGAACTGAAAATGTATTTTCCTGATTACGTAAGTTGTAATTAAGTTTTTTTTCATCTCAAAGATATTTGGGATGTACGTTGGCACGCGCTTATGCATTGTCTTATACAATAGTGTTGCTTTTTGTTTATCTCGACGAATTGCAAGGGCGTCCCAATTGAGGTCGACAAGTAATTGGCTATATCGAGTCAACAAAATGTAACTGTAGGTTAAAATTCATTATACAAAATTGAGTTATTGGCATTGTTGGAAATTTGAAGCTGAATATTGCCCTAACGGACAGGCGTTTGGCTGCTTTACTAAATATTGATCAGCAGTCCTTATCTAATTTGTATTTACACATGTTGCATTACTAAAAATCTATTCACGGAACTTCCCTCGATCCATGCTGTCACTATTTTGTAACGTACGTAATATATATAAAAAATGGGATGCAACAAGACAAGTTAGGAAAGCTGTAACATTAAGGCCCGTTCACACGGGCGATTTTTGCGGCGATTTGAGGTGCGATTTTTTCGGCGATTTTCACGGCGACGCAAAATCGCGCGTGTGAACACCCGGCGATTTTACTGCGATTCTAGAAATTCACGTCGCCGTGAAATCGCAGCGGTTTCGAACATGTTCAAATTTCACTGCGATTTGGCTGCGAGTTTCATGAAAAAAGGGCCAAAATAAGCATTAGGGGTCCCCCCCAAAGCAGATTTGTACAGGCTATTGCAGCGTCAGATTCATCAGTATTCATAGCAAATCAAGGCCCCAAAACACTGAAATTTCACGGCTTTTCAAATATTTGTTTACAATTTAAAAACAAAAAAATTGAAACAAAATTTTACTACGCATGCGTCATGGTTATGACCGCTGCTACAACTGATTGCGTTTCATAAATCGCCGAGAAAATCGCAGAAAAACGCAGCACAACTACAGAAAGAATCGCAGTAAAATCGCCGGGTGTTCACACGCGCGATTTTGCGTCGCCGTGAAAATCGCCGAAAAAATCGCACCTCAAATCGCCGCAAAAATCGCCCGTGTGAACGGGCCTTTACAGTTGTTGTGGATTACTTCGAAAAACTCATTATAAATGTTTATTGTCATATATGCATAGTTATTGTTGTAGTTTTTTTATTAGCAGCATAAGGCCCCGAACCTAGCCAGCAGACAAAAAATAAGCCAGGAAAGCATCGGGCAGAATGGGGCGTCACATCCGGGACATTTATGAGCTCAAAAGCGCCAAATTCAAATGTTCAGCTCGACTGATCGCGCTCATTTGCAAAGAAAATAGGCCAAAATGGCCGTAGTTGTCATTATAAAAGCTTATTTATGGCATGAAGATGCACTTAACTTTAAAAGTTTTCATATGGCTTCTGTAGAACTAGAGTTCCACTTGCAAGATCCAAAAATAATAACTTGAAAAATTGCATATCTTTGCCATTAAATGCTATTTAAAGTTTGCCAATATGAACGTACTGAAGTATGAAGATTTTTTAAAGAGCTGATGATTTAGCCCATATTTCTACATTCGCTTAAGAAATCAAAACGTTTTCATGTGGGAAATGTTTCAAGATATCGAAGGATTACCTCTGCCAAATTTCATTGAGTTTCCACAAATATTTTTGCCATTAAATGGACTTTTTCGAAAACAGGTATAGCAAAATGCATACTAATCAGTGTGTTTTAAATCTATCTTAATATCGTCTTGTTTAGTAAAAATGTACGATTCGATTCGTTTTATATTTATAGTTAATATCATATTGATATGTGATAATAATGAAATAGTTATAGCTAGGGACCTTTGAGTCCAAGATGGGTATTTATAGTGAAGTAGCGATACTAATAGAATTGTTACATAGACTTGTTTTATGTTTAAAGATAGATATTCTTCAGAATGGACGGCTGGGCATTTCACTTTTAACTTTAATGGTTAAAATATCATCCAATGATATCATTTATTTGATCGTTTGATTTTCTGCACGCGCATAGTACCGGCGCGCTCAACGCTATTTGCTAACGTTTTCTTGTACTTTTCTTACTGATTCAAATGTTCAAATCTGCCATCAAGATGACGTCGTAGGTCGAAAGCTTTGGAAAATAAATGTAAAAATACGCCAGAAAATTGAACAAATTACTAATTCATTTTTCTGTCGCATTTGCCAAGGGTTCAACTTGCACATCCATATTTAGGACAGAGTCGAAATAACGGAAAACCCAAAAGAACGTAAGCAAACCGCCTAGAACGCGCGCAGTAAATGCGCGTGCAATAAAAACAATTGGTTTTAAAATATTGACTCGGTATTTCTCGTTGCTTGCTTGAAGTGCCGTGTAGAGTTATTGGACCTGCCAAGCTTACTTACTTTATTGGTGAAACTGCACAATTCAAGTGGAATACTTCCGACAGTTCGGCTATTCTATCTGCAACATGGGGCATACAAAGAGGGAACATACCTGACCCTCAATTTATCAATGTGGATATACTGAGAAACAAAGCCAACCTCAATTCACTTCTGGAACCAAATCTCATGAAACGGGCGGCATTTGAAGGTGATCTCAAAAGAGGCCGTGCATGGTTTACCCTAAAGAACGTCACTGTCAACGACACAAACGCGTACATCGCAAGCATCAGTGACGATGTTTCCAGAGTGCTGCCTTGCACAGTTACATTAATTGTAAAAGAAAGGCTCAAGAAAGATGCACACATTGGTGAGCTATAGCAATGTCTTTTAATTTATAGCTTTACTGTTTCTAGGTATATATCATTTTTTCTAATTATTATACTTCTAAGATGAATGCATTTTTTCAAAGTGTTGAAAAAAATTTAATTTAAAAAATATATATAGATATTGCAATTTTATTTTTAAATTGTTATATATTCTTAGATAATATTACTGCGTTTTTCGATGTTCCGCGAACTCAAACATTCCATCCATCCATCCATTCATCCATCTCTCTCCCTCCCTTCCTCCCTCTTTCGACGCTGCTGACCGTCATGACTTCCTACGCTTCTCTCTGGTTCTATGAGCATCTTGTGTGTAAGTTTTGATCAGAGTATCAATCCAAAACGGAAAACTTTAACAATAAATATCAAAATATTTTCATTTTCATATTCATTTATCATTTTATATGGTACTTCTAAAGAACCGACCAAAGGAATTGGCACTTCGCGTTTTCCGGAAACTGCTAGAAAAACGTCCCCGAAAGGTAATTAATAAACTATTATCTTAATTATAGAACGATATGATTCATGGGTTAATGAAGTGTTTTTCGTCGCTATGTGGTGGTGTTGTTTTTTTAAACATGCTCAAAAATGACTTCTCCTCTTTAATTGCGCTCCCTTTTCACCAATGCGACTCTGATTCGAGTCCCTCCAGGCTCTCTGTTGTAAGATTCAGGGTTTAACGGTTTACTTGGATGTAGAGCCAAAATGTCGAAATGCCACTGCTAAATTTACCATTATTTATTTATTTATACTATTTATTTACGCGATTTGCATCATGCATGGGTTACTACCAGAATCCCTTAACCACTTCATTTTTATTAGTCACATGGCTTCTCAATAGCACGCACGGAATCTCGCGTACAATTTTGAAAAAAATATTTTGTTGTTGACGTCAAAAAAGTGTTGCCATATCGTGGAACAACATATTCTTAATAGGTACATGACTACGTAATGTCAGAGAACAATTTATTAACTAAAACACTTGCTGTCAATAAGTAGGACGGGTACCATTTCTCTTGTGCATGCTTTCATTTTCTCTTGTCACTTTTTTCAGAACATGTAATGCTAAAAGCGATGCGCACTTGCGGTCTGAAGAACATAAATGAGTTTTTGTTACTTGAAGTTGCAATTTTACTCATCTTTGGAATCGATTATTATTATTTTGTTGTTATTTTAGTTACAGAAACGGAGGTTCATACACCAAAGGGTAAGACGAATAATGGTATCTGCATAACAGTTCAGTGGATAAGCACACAAATTATTTTGTCTGTTAAACAGCAAAGCCTCATTGTGTTGGGTCATATTTCTTTCTTGCTGATCGAGTCATTCTAACAATCCTGCACATGTTATGAAGAAGTGACCTTGCTATCTACTTACATTGATAAATTTGAATACAATCAATGTTTCTTCTTTATTTCAGACCAAAAGGTCCCAGTCTACTCTGATACTCATAAAACACTTACCATAAGCATGGCAGTAACGGCTGCAGTGGTGATGCTTTCGGGTTTTTTTAATAATTGCTTTTAAGTACAAAGTAAGTCCTGACTGACAATACTAGGAATTGGACACAGGTCCTGGTATTATAAAACTTTATACAGGATAATGTATATAATACAATTGTCATTTTTTCTACGTGACGTCATCTAAAACCAATAATGGAACTATAAGTCCTATCAACGAATTTATAGAATATGTTTTAGAAATCTATGCACGATATTAGTAACATGAGAAAGTTTCCAGTCATTTAAATATTTGGTTCGCAAGTTATGAAGAAAGTGATAGAATTTGAGTCATGGAATACCGTTAAGTGCATCTGAATAAAGTGAAGATTTAAATGATTTACGCTAAACGTTTTTCCATAGACTCATATTTGCCTTAAACACATGTACATTCAAAAACAAAAATGTTGACAATTTGTACTGAATAAATTAGATATTTGTATAAATACATACTACAAAGTTTCTGCAATCGAGTGTGTATAATATATATATATATCAACATAATGTTAGATTACTCCTTTAAAACTGATATAATTGCGTAATGAGCAATGAAAAATTTTAATTTACTGATCATGTTTAAACAGGCCACCGCTAACCCCTTTCTCACATACTCGCATCTCCATATTCCTAGATTTTTTTTTCTAATAATTCTCTCCTCAATAACTATTATTTTTATTTTTATTTACAGAGAAATTTGCTAAAGAAAGAAAGAAGAGGGACAACTTCAAGCGTTGGGAGGCAAAGACGTCGATATTTTATCACTAAAAGATAAGTACTGGATCTTGGAATAACCTTTCTCCTATTAGTTATCGCCTATCTCTCATTACCCTTCGCCGTTAACACTTTCAACCTTTTTGGAAATAGCTATGTGTAATACACACTGAAAAATATTTACCAGTTGCTATTTATGGCGCGCCAAACCGAACAAAAATACTTGTATAAAATAGATTTCATACACGCCTTGTTGCTGAAATATAAAACTTGTTGCAAAATATAACACTTCTTATCAAAATATAAAACTTCTTGTCGAAACATATGATTTGTCCGAATTCGTCGGCTAAAGATACAATTATATTGACGCCTGTCGTGCGATCGACGGTCAGCAGCATCGAAAATGTCGAGCCTGCAGTATGTTTGGTTATCAACCCGAGTCATTAAGAGTGATTAGAGAGGTTAAGCTTCTCGTTGACGGCAAGCGTGAAACGTCAGTTGACCATTTAAAAAATTATTTAAAATTAGTGAAAAGGAATTGCAATGATCTCCAAGTAGTAGATAAAAATAAGAATAAATGTCTTTGGGAAGAATGTTTGCAAAAGGTTAAGTGAATTGTAGGGAAACAATGAAAACATGGTCACGTTTGTCGTTTGCGGAAAGAAAAAACGGGAATCTTAATCTGCCTATAGTCAGAAAAACCGGGCAAGGGCAAAATATCGGAGTAGGCCGATAGTAATTCGATTAGATAGCGAACCCTCGTAATTAAAGTTTCGAGGAGCTTTTTTTCACCTAAGATAGGCCACCCCCCTCGATTTTGCGATCCCAAAATCTAAGGCCAAACTTCATCCTCTCAAAAGTTGATATCGCTTTCTTTCTGCAAGTTTTAATGTCTTATTTGTGAAATGTATTATATGATCGAGAAGTCCTGAGGTTTTGAGTCCAATACGACGAATTTTGACCCGGACTTGAACATTACATACTAAGCCTGTTCAATTCACGATCTAAATATGAGTCTACTTTCAAACATATTTTCTCAAAAGTACAGCAGTAACTTTTAAATGAATCATAGTTTTTGAAATCTCTACGTCTGAGCTTTCAGAATTTGCGTAATTGCGTAAAGTGTTTACATCCGTTTGACATAACGAGGGTTTAAGGTGGCTGCTACTTTTGAACGTTCGATTTGAGCCCACGATGTGCGCGAGCTCAAAAACCGCTGAAAAATCTACAAGATCTTATTGAAGAACCATACGCGTTTTGAGCTTCAACAGGGCATAGCCCTCACATTTTGCACGGGACTCTCTATTTTTTATTAGCTCATTCGAAAAAACTTCTAAAATTCTATGTTATTTCAACATTTTTATTAGAAAAAGTTTAAATCAATAACACCTGAAAAATTGATTTTTGTAGGGATTTTTGTTCGACTTTATGAGATTTTTAAGAGCACCGAAACTACAAAATATGACCAATCAATGTATCTCTCTGTCTTTTTGTCAAAAATATCCATGTATTATTGTAGAATGATTGACTAGCCTTCATTCATGCAATCATCTAGTCTGCAAATAACCATCATGCTATGAACCTTACTTTTTTTCTATTCACTTCCGGTTGCGCAATTTTTACTCCAAAAGGTCGTGCGTAGGCTTCCATTAAATGCTGATTATCTCGAAAACGAGCTGGGGACACCCTATTTTTCTTTGCAGATTTGGAATCAGCGTTAAATTTTAATTCGGAAAATCGAAGTTTAAAAGAAAAGTTTAAATCGATTTTTAAAAGTAGGCATTCACCTTAATACTTACTCCAGTCTTCGACGTTGTTTTCAAAAGTCATTTTCACCCAAAATTGTTATATCTTAACCAAATTAAAGTTAACTTATAAAGAACTGCCAAAGGAACACGAATCCGTGAGCATTAAAATACTGTTTATATAAAGCTAATTTGAGTGAACTTCAATGCAAGAGTACTTTACTTGCATTGTATTAGGCATATTAAAAAATAAGCAGTTTTATCCCTGGGAAACATAAATAACTCTTAAATGCTACAATGAAAGAAGCAATATGGCATAAAGAGTATTGCCCAAACATTATGTTCGATTCGTTTATTTTAACGTCGTATTAATTAATATTTTGTCATGGTTTTCCTTGTTAAGTGCAACGCAATACTATAAAGTTATTACTACTTGCATTTTCAGTGCTGCTGATCGTCGATCGCAGGCGTTAATATAGTGATATTCGGGAAATTCATAATATTTCGGCACAAGTCATATATTTCGACAGAAAGTTTTATGTGTTGACAAAAAGTCGTATATGTTGACAAGAAGTCTTATATGTTGACAAGAAGTCTTATATGTTGACAAGAAGTCGTATATGTTGACAAGAAGTCGTATATGTTGACAAGAAGTCTTATATGTTGACAAGAAGTCTTATATGTTGACAAGAAGTCTTATATGTTGACAAGAAGTCTTATATGTTGACAAGAAGTCTTATATGTTGACAAGAAGTCTTATATGTTTACAAGATGTCGTATATGTTGACAAGAAGTCTTATATGTTGACAAGAAGTCTTATATGTTGACAAGAAGTCTTATATGTTGACAAGAAGTCTTATATTTTGACAAGAAGTCTTATATTTTGACAAGAAGTCTTATATTTTGACAAGAAGTCTTATATGTTGACAAGAAGTCTTATATGTTGACAAGAAGTCTTATATGTTGACAAGAAGTCTTATATGTTGACAAGAAGTCTTATATTTTGACAAGAAGTCGTATATTTCTTAAAACAAGTCACATATTTTTACCATAAGTCGTTTCCTTGAAACATATTTTATCTATTTGATACAAGTATTTTTGTCCGGTTAGGCGCCCCATATGCTTTGACCTAAATGCGCGCTATTCACCTTTTTTTCTTTTTAATTCTTTTTTTTTAATTTTGAAAAGGCAGTCTTGCTCAGGCTTGCTCATTCTGCGCATGCCATTCATGCACAAACTTCTATCGAAGCAAAAAAGTCCATGTAAGCGACCACAGTTTTCTGAATTATTCCTAAGTTTTTAATTTGTAGCAGTTCAACAAACTCGAACATAGTTTTCAAGCAAAACAAAATTTATGCATAGACAGAAGTTTAAAGGAATATTGTAGTTATAAATCGTTCAAGAAACGTCTTTATAGAATAATAGGCGACTTGCACTAAGAGGTCACGTGATCAAATCGGCCATTGTGGCTGGCATTCTACAGGATTTTAGCTATGCGAGAATGTAAAAGAAATGATGGCTGATCCGGATAGTTTTTTGGTGATGAAAGGTAAATTAGCGAACTAAATAACTTTGACAATCCCCTTTTCTTGCAAGAAATATATTCTTAGTAGATATCTCAAGAAGATTTTTGCTATAGTCGCCGAGAAGAGAAAAAAATAGCATTTTTTTGCGCTACGATGTGAAGACCTACGAAGTATTTAGTCTTGTTGTGCAGACTTCATGACCTCAACTTTTTGTAAAAAAACATCAATTATTTTTTAACTTCATTCTTGAAAAATGCATTTTTCTTGCAAGAAATATACTTTTGATAGATACCTTAAGTAGATATTTGCTATTCATTCACCAGGAAGTAGAAAAATATGGTATGTTCTGAGGGCATGTAGCCGGCGAAACAAGACTAAACACTTCATAAGTCTTCACATCGTATCGCTCAAAAGAACATTTTCTTCTTCTTGCCGAGTTAATAGGAAAACTTTGCTTTAGATGCCTACTAAGAATATATTTCTTGCAAGAAAGGATTTTTATAGTTATTTAGTGCGCTATAAACTTACCTCTTATCACCAAAAAACCACAGTGTAAAATTTACCCTTGTATCGTTACTGTTTCATTGGAAACACCGACGCAGCCCACACTAGTTTTCAGCTAGTTATTTCATCTTTTTAACATTCTCGCATAGCTAAAATCTTGTAGAATGCCAGCCGCAATGGCCTTTTTGACCACGTAACCTCTTAGAGCAAGTCGCCTTTTAGGATACAACACGCGTTATGATTGGTCGAAAACCATGTTTGATGAGAGTATCAAAACACGCTATCGTCATTTTAGCGAGGAAGAGTATAGCAAATGTTAGACTGTAATCTATCGCGCACGCTCAGTGCTCAGTTTGACTAAGACGGCCGACGGCCATAGGGAGAACTTACTTAGACTTTTGTTTTTTTCGATTGATCTTTTCGCGCGTTTGTTATATTATATTTGTTAAATCTAATTTGTGCTTCTGAATCAAAACGTTATGATTAACAAATTGAAAACAGTTTACCGTGTTCGATAGTCTGATCAAAACACTCGTGATGTTAGGAAAATACTAGAGAAGCTGGAACCACTCCGCTACAATAGTCATTTTCATTCTTATAACACTAGAACCAAAGAGGTTGTATCGTCGTGTACGGGAATCGTCAGGGGATTTCTATTCAAATTCAAATTTCGAGTAATCGGCTGGTAGTCATACCCTACGATAGCATGAATTAAACTAAAATAAATATTTATGTGCACATGCTGATGATACATCGTGTAAATATGACTAAAAAATGAGACCACCCAACCGATTTCACTTCGTGGTCTAGGGGTTAGGTTTAGGGTTAGGGTTGGGGTTGGCATTGTAGTAGTTCTTTGGTGCCGATTCTTGGTGTCTTCACTTAAATTGGAAAACCAAAATTTCTAAGTTCCACTCGTGTGTTCGGAAACCTATGACGTACTTGACTCCGACGATGGACTAACGTCCGAAACGTCAGTTCCTATTTTCACTACGGTGCAAAACTTATCAATTTACGATAAATGTTTCATTAGAAACACCGACGCAGTCCACGCTAGTGTTTACTAGCCATAATCTACATATGACGTACTTCGTTAATCCGTACACCACGATAGTACCACCAAAGATAATTTTCATCTTTCCAGAGTTCGCACTAACTGGGGAAAACAGCGATTTCTATACCAATCTTAGTTTGTGTATAAGTAGCGACTTACTAAAACATTTAACTATGAAAATCAGCGATAAAAAAACTACATTTTTAAAATGTTTTAATAAAAGACGTTTACGTATCGTCATCATCAAGTCAATAAGATTAGAGTATGTGGACCGCGTGGCACTAATGAAATAGTTGAAGATATAGAAATATAGGTAAGTTGTAGTGCTTGGGAACGAGGTTATTCCGGGCGAAAGCCCTTAGAATTAAATTCGGTAAAATTAATTTCCGACCTCGTCAATAAGAATAAGTAAATACAAACTGTATATAAATAATGAAACAATGAAAGCTAATTACAAAAAAGAAGATAGATGTACAAGAATAAAAGGTAATAAAAACGATGTAATTACATGAATAAAATAAGAGGGGGGGAGATAAAAAATGTCATTAAACAAAAAGTTTTTGCATTAATGGAGTCACTTTGCACATTAAGAGATGGTTTAAGTTTCTTAATAAAAAGCATTTCAGAGACAAGGCAATTAAATTTATCGTCACATTTCCTTAGGACGCAAAATTGTTCATTTTGAATCCCGCGCGGCTTCCATGTTGTTCTCTGAAGTGATTACCAATAGCTGAGTATTTATGTACAACAAATCGCTTAATGTGCAAAGTGACTCCATTAATGCAAAACTTTTTGTTTAATGACATTTTTTACCCTTTCTTTCTTCTTTTCCTTTAATTATATCATTGTTATTACCTTTTATTCTTGTACTTATATCTTTTTTTTGTAATTAACTTTCATTGTTTCATCATTTATATATAGTTTATATTTTCATTTATCAGTAAAGTTTATAGTTTTTAGTTTATATAATGATGTTACGTAAACGTCGAAACGTCGTCTTTTATTAAACTTACATTATAAGAAAATAATATAACGTCAGGGATGTTAACCGTACAAAAGCTATTTTGATATTATTCTCACTGAATAAATTATCACCAAGCAGTATAAATTAAGTCAACAGACATGACTCATTGCATAACGTCGTTTGGACCTTCGAAGTACGAATTTTTCTCGCTGTCTCCACCACCGCCACCAGCCAACATTCTAGTGCTCTATGCATGCTGATCAAACACAGATGGGACTTGAGGCGCTTATGCTGACGGCAGATGTTGTAGGACAAAGTTTAGGTTTGTTGTATTCCATTTGTTTCGTTTTGCCGATGCAAAGAAAACTTAAAGAAATCATTTGTATTGAGAGTTCACGTAGCGCAAGGAGCGGCAGCAGAAGATGGGGTTCAAAACCCTGAACAGCAAGCGCCGGGAAGTAGATATAGAATGAGAGTTCTACGCCATAGTGAGGTACCATTGAGGTACCACATTCCAGAGATGACGTTATAGCTATTCTGAGTGAGGTACGTTCCAGTGAGGTAGGGGGAGGGGTGGTCAGTTATATTTATTCTTAGTTGACTGGATTGCACCACATCCTAGAGTTTACGTCAAAGTTTAATTCTAATAAAAGTTTTTGTAATTATTCATAAAAACTACTTTTTCTACCTCGAAGTCTTAAAGGATTAGTTTAGGCTTTTGTTTTATTCTAATTGAGTTCTACGGATATTGTCCTTTGTCTTACTACCGCGCGTTTAAAGTTATGTCTGTTTTTAGTTGGCTGGATTGTATTGTAGTTCTTGCGGCATCTGCTTGGGTATTGTCCTTTTTATTGTTGAAATAAACAATCGATAACAAAATCCCTATTTGTACGTCCCAAAACGGTAAACTCCATGACAGGGAATCGAACCCTGGTCTCTCGCTCGACAGGCGAGTATATTAACCACTATACTATCATGGATTTGATGTTTTTTCTTTCTATCAAAAAATAGTTTTATCTCACGAGTCGGGATTGAACCGACGACCTACAGATAACTGTTATTACATACTACAGTCTGTTGCTCTACCGACTGAGCTACCGCGAGTTCTATGCTATTACTCTTCAAGAAAACTTTATTTATGTGAATACAAGAAAAGTTTAGTTCTTTTCATTATTTAACCAAGTATGATATTTTGATTGTCAGTATATATTTGTTCAATAGAAACACCCGTCACAATAGAGGACTGTGTTCTGCATAATTGCCGAGTTAATCACATGAATCAACTACTAGATATCAAGACCACGTTTGTAAACAATAGAAGACTCAACAAACACAGTATTTTGATTGATTTTCATAGTTCAGTCACTACAGCTAAACTCCGAACTAAACAACTTGCCAGTCGGGTATCGACTTGGCTATCGCTCTCAATCGTTTTTTCTACTTTATAAAAAAAAAGTTTTTACAATCATAGGAGGCTATCAGAGTCTGCCTCAGAGAATAACTGAATCATTCGTTATGCACTGCAGGATTTTGAGTCATAACAAGAGGTTTTAGCGTATTTGATTTTAAAGAAAGTGTATGCATTAAATTACAGTCTTCGCAACGATAAAACATTTGTTTTGTATTTTTGGCACTGATAGCAAAAGGGTGTGTGCAAACGTCACACACGACTAATTCGTTTTGAGAACTGTGATACGCTTCGTGCCAACAACAATTCGGGCATTGTGCCACTGATATCTTGAAAAACGATATATTTTTAAGCTGGAGCTATTTATGATTCCGTACAAGGCTGTTAAAAATACTATTATAGGCTCGGCTCGACTCGGCTCGGCTCGGCTCGGCTCGGCTCGGCTCGGCTCGGCTCGGCTCGGCTCGGCTCGGCTCGGCTCGGCTCGGCTCGGCCCGGCTCGGCCCGGCCCGGCCCGGCCCGGCTCGGCTCGGCTCGGCTCGGCTCGGCTCGGCTCGGCTCGGCTCGGCTCGTAGGCTCGGCTCGTAAGTAATTTAAAGATATTTGGACGACGTATGTTGGTCGATGTGGGGTCGATGAGAGGTCGATGTGGGGTCGATGTGGGGTCGATGAGAGGTCGATGTGGGGTCGATGAGAGGTCGATGTGGGGTCGATGTAGGGTCGATGTGGGGTCGATGAGAGGCCGATGAGAGGTCGATGTGGGGTCGATGTGGGGTCGATGAGAGGTCGATGTGGGGTCGATGAGAGGTCGATGTGGGGTCGATGTAGGGTCGATGTGGGGTCGATGAGAGGCCAATGAGAGGTCGATGTAGGGTCGATGTGGGGTCGATGTAGGGTCGATGACAATATACACTAGAATCTACACTAGATTCTACACTAGATTCTACTACTAGATTCTACACTAGATTCTACACTAGATTCTACACTAGAATAGATATGACGATATCCGTATTGCCTGTGAGTGGCAATTCTACTACTAGATTCTACTACTAAATTCTACACTAGATTCTACACTAGATTCTACTACTAAATTACTTACGAGCCGAGCCTACGAGCCGAGCCGAGCCGAGCCGAGCCGAGCCGAGCCGAGCCGAGCCGAGCCGAGCCGAGCCGAGCCGAGCCGAGCCGAGCCGAGCCGAGTCGAGCCGAGCCTATAATAGTATTTTTAACAGCCTTGTACGGAATCATAAATAGCTCCAGCTTAAAAATATATCGTTTTTCAAGATATCAGTGGCACAATGCCCGAATTGTTGTTGGCACGAAGCGTATCACAGTTCTCAAAACGAATTAGTCGTGTGTGACGTTTGCACACACCCTTTTGCTATCAGTGCCAAAAATACAAAACAAATGTTTTATCGTTGCGAAGACTGTAATTTAATGCATACACTTTCTTTAAAATCAAATACGCTAAAACCTCTTGTTATGACTCAAAATCCTGCAGTGCATAACGAATGATTCAGTTATTCTCTGAGGCAGACTCTGATAGCCTCCTATGATTGTAAAAACTTTTTTTTTATAAAGTAGAAAAAACGATTGAGAGCGATAGCCAAGTCGATACCCGACTGGCAAGTTGTTTAGTTCGGAGTTTAGCTGTAGTGACTGAACTATGAAAATCAATCAAAATACTGTGTTTGTTGAGTCTTCTATTGTTTACAAACGTGGTCTTGATATCTAGTAGTTGATTCATGTGATTAACTCGGCAATTATGCAGAACACAGTCCTCTATTGTGACGGGTGTTTCTATTGAACAAATATATACTGACAATCAAAATATCATACTTGGTTAAATAATGAAAAGAACTAAACTTTTCTTGTATTCACATAAATAAAGTTTTCTTGAAGAGTAATAGCATAGAACTCGCGGTAGCTCAGTCGGTAGAGCAACAGACTGTAGTATGTAATAACAGTTATCTGTAGGTCGTCGGTTCAATCCCGACTCGTGAGATAAAACTATTTTTTGATAGAAAGAAAAAACATCAAATCCATGATAGTATAGTGGTTAATATACTCGCCTGTCGAGCGAGAGACCAGGGTTCGATTCCCTGTCATGGAGTTTACCGTTTTGGGACGTACAAATAGGGATTTTGTTATCGATTGTTTATTTCAACAATAAAAAGGACAATACCCAAGCAGATGCCGCAAGAACTACAATACAATCCAGCCAACTAAAAACAGACATAACTTTAAACGCGCGGTAGTAAGACAAAGGACAATATCCGTAGAACTCAATTAGAATAAAACAAAAGCCTAAACTAATCCTTTAAGACTTCGAGGTAGAAAAAGTAGTTTTTATGAATAATTACAAAAACTTTATTAGAATTAAACTTTGACGTAAACTCTAGGATGTGGTGCAATCCAGTCAACTAAGAATAAATATAACTGACCACCCCTCCCCCTACCTCACTGGAACGTACCTCACTCAGAATAGCTATAACGTCATCTCTGGAATGTGGTACCTCAATGGTACCTCACTAGAGTGGCGTAGAACTCTCATTCTATATCTACTCCGGGAAGCAGTAGTTCCACCGGCTGGCGAGCAGCAGGTAATTTTGCTGCAGTTCTTTTATCTGGGAGAGTTTGTTATTCCCTTTTGTGTTGGCGCTATTTTTTGCCTGCCAGTTTATTTGGACCTCGTGGTTTTGTTAATGCATGCTACTACTATTTTATACGTTATTATATGGTATTTTTGGGGGCAGTTATAGTTTTATTCGAGTAGTTTCCCTTCAGGTTTGCATCCAAGGCATGCTACTACTATTTTATGCGTTATTACATGGTATTTTAGGCGCAGTTATAGTTTTACTCGAGTAGTTTACCTTTCAGATTTGCATTATTTTTTCCCACGTCACACTTGATTGGTTTGGTTCTTTGTTCACGGCTTGTTCTTTAGCGCCCTTGGGTTATCGGTTTTAGCCTTAGCCTAGGTTTTGAGTATGGATGGTTGAGTATGGGAGGTGTAGGGTTTTTTGAGTATGGGATGTGGGTTTTTGAGTATGGGATGTGGGTTTGAGTATGGGATGTGGGTGTTTGAGTGGGGTTTTGAGATGAGGATTGTGAGTATTGGTTTTTGCGGGGTTTTGAGTAGGGATGTCGGGGGATTTGTGTCTCTTGGATGCGGGTTTTTGACCTAGGGATGGGTTTTTTTGTGAGTGATGGGATGTGGGGTTTTGGAGATGGGATGTGGGGTTTTGGTTCATTGTAGGGATGTGGGATTTTTGAGTATGGGATGCTGTGGGTTTTTGAGTATGGGATGTGGGTTTTTTATGATGCGGGTTTTTGGAATATGGGAGTGGGGGTATGGGATGTGGGTTGTTTTTGTGAGTATGTGGTTTTTTTGGATGTGGGTTTTTGAATATGTGATGTGGGTTTTTGAGTATGGGATTTGGGTTTTGAGTATGGGATGTGGGTTTTGAGTATGTGGTGGGAGATGTGGGTTTTCTAGGATAGGGATGGAGGTGGGTTTTTTTTGAGTAGGGATGTGGGGTTTTGAGTATGGGATGTGGGTTTTGGTGATGTCCCGGGATGATGGGGTTTTTGAGTACTGGGGTGGGTTTTGAGTATGGGATGTGGGTTTTTGAATGGTGTTGTATGGTTTTTGAGTATGGGATGTCGGGTTTTGGAGTTGGATTTGGTTTTTGAGTATGGGATGGAAGTGGGAGTATTGGGTTTTTTTTGAGTATCTGGGATGTGGGTTTTTGAGTATGGGAACTGGTGTGGGAAGTGTGATTTGGTATGGGATGTGGGTTTTTGAGTATGGGGGTGGGAGTGCGGGTTTTTTGAGTATGGGATGTGGGTTTTTGAGTATATGGGTTTTGAGTTTTTTGAGTACGGGACTGGGGTTTTTTGAGTATGGGATGGGGTTTTTGGAGGTATGCGGACGGGTTTTTTGAGTAGGAGTGATGGGTTTTTTGAGTATGGGAAGTGGGGTTTTTTTGCTGTTGATTGGGTTTGAGTAGGGATGGGGGTTTTTGCAGTATGGGACGTGGGTTTTTTGAGCATAGTTTTATTGAGTAGATGGTGTGGGTTTTTTGAGTATGGAGATGGGTTTTTGAGTTGGCCAGTGGGATGATGTGGGTTTTGACCGTTTTGAGCACGTGGGAAGTGGGCCTTTTTGTGGGCCAAGGGTTTTTGTATGGGAGGTGGGTTTGTTTTGAATATGGGAGTTATTAGGGTATGTCTTTTTATGGTGGGCGGTTTTTGAGTATGCGGGTTTTGGAATCCTCTTGGGTGGGGTTTTGGCTATGGAAGTTTTGATGTATTGGGTTTTTTGTTTTTTTTGAGTATGGGAGTGGGTTGTGGGTGGGTTTTGAGTAGGGGAAGTGGGTTTTTGAGTATGGGACGTGGGTTTTTGAGTATTGGTTAGGGAACGTGGGTTTTTTGGAATGGGATTTTGGTTATGGTTGTTTTGAGTCATGGTACGTGGGGTAAGTGGGATGTTATTGTTGAGTATGGGAATGTGGGGTTTTTGAGTATGGTATGTGGTTTTTGAGTATGGATTGGGTTTTTGAGTAATGGGAAGTGGGTTTTTGAGTGGGACGGCGGTTTTGAGTCTGGGAAGTGGGTTTTTGAGTATGGGATGTGGGTTTCGTTTGGAGGTATGGGAAGTGGTGTTGTTTTTGAGTATGGGATGTGGGGTTTTTGAGTATGGGATGTGGGTTTTGGAGTATGGGTGCGGGTGGTTTGGAGGTATGGGATGCCTGGGTTTTGGCAGTATGGGATGCGGGTTGTTCAAATTTTTGACTTAGATTGCTTTTCTTTGTTACAATATATGTCGTCTTTGTTTCAACTTGTTCCAGTGATACCAGTAGTGTCAGTGGTCAGTAATATACCTTTTAGAGCAGTTTTCGTATAAGTGTGAAAATCTCACTGGCACAAACATGGCATGTGTGTGTGACACAGCATGGGATATGCCAAAACCAATCACTTGATCGACAATTTACTCCCTCCTGGAAATCTGATACACTGTAGTGCAAAATTTCTTCCTAAACCAGCAAATTAAATATATTCTGGGAGGACTAACTAATATGGCAACCCATTTTGCGCTTACATTTCTATTGGAAAAAATATATCAATCGAATGTCCTTTGAAAACAAAGATTTTCTTTAACATACCATTCGGTCACCATATATAGCTATGTCATTCTTTGAATTGGGGCCTTATCTTTGTGGATCGCTGTTCTTATCGGCCTTATTCAACTCACATGTGTTGTTGTACAGGCAAAAGTTGTAACTAAGGCTCAGCCTGTGGTTCAAACAAGTGGCCATATATCGACCAAAGTCCGGCGCTGTGATCTTCGAATCAAATGCATGTAATCCAGATGAACACCATACTGAAATGATATAGTCTTTGGACGTACATTTGTATATTTATTGAAAAATCCTTAAATAAACATCAATAATTACAGCTTGAAAAGGTTTCTTTGTTAATGTTTGATTTGGAATTCAAAACTTGGGAATAGATAGTCATTTATAACAAAAGCAAAGGAAAAGCAAAGAAAATGCAAAGAAAGAGCAAAGGAAAAAAGGAAAAGCAAAGGAAATGCAAAGAAAGAGCAAAGGAAAAAAGGAAAAGCAAAGAAAAAGCAAAGAAAGAAATCACAAAGAAAGAAATACTGTATATAAAAATGTTCCCGCTGCTTAAGTTAAATAGATTTGCCGTAAACTAGAAATAATAAACCTTGATGTCTCCAAGATGCATTACTCAAACCATATAAAAAAGATTACCATTCCACCATAGCTAACTATTAACTATTAACTATGATTTAACTATTGAGTCTATTTATAATCAATGCTGAAGATTTTGAGTTAGGTGTCATAGGCACTTAACTTTACAACAGTGCACGTATTTGGAAATATCTGGCGCTAGAGATTTACACTGCACGATGTCTTAAATCCTGCATGTTTTGATTTATTTTACGTACAGACTTACAGTATACAAAGTGATCCCAATGCAAAGCTTAGTATTGTTTAGTGTTGCTGTTTGCCTGGCGGCTCTTGCTCGCATATTAAAACATATTCCAATTAAAAAACAAACTTAACAAATAATATGATACATAAATATATAGCGCGAACCAAAATATTTTCTATATTAGATACCTCCCGCATCAGTCACCCTGCTTGACCGGTGCTGAAGAATCATTTTGTGAATTAAACTATAGCAATGTCGATTATAATAATATTCATACACATATTAAAGTATATGAATATGCCATCTTTATTAATCTTGCCACCATATTGGTCTAAACTGTTTGGCTTTTCGTCATGCAATTAAGTTTGGTGTGGTGCTCTTTATGTATGTTGTCCCTGGTAGAATTTATAGTAAATGCAGTAATAAAAGAAAACATTCTAAATAGAAATATGCATTTGAAGTTTTCGGTTTTAATTTTGAAACAAATTTATGGGACTTTTGTCCTTTTGTTTTTTCACTCAACCAGCTTTTTTTCCTTTTTGTGTGTGTGTGCTTTTTTTTTTTTGTGGGTGGGTGTGTGTCTATTTTGTGTGTGTGTGTGTGTTTCTTTCTTTTACTTTTTTTCATAAGTTCAAGCCGAAAAGCTAATAAAAGAATAAATTGATCAAAAACGGATAAATTAATAACCCTAATGAGTTCAGATCAAATTGCACTCTACTCAGTTCAATTACCATTATATATAGCGGTAGCACCATGCTAAGAGTCGACTTATAATAAAAACATGCATGTTACGATTTGGCATCAATAACATTTGTCAGAATTGTAATTGATGTCGGACATCAAGAAGAGTAAGTAGTAGTTATTCCAGGGGCCTTTTTCCTTCTTTATCCGTGTTAGCACTTTTGATGCGTTTTTTTTTCTTTGTTTGGTTGTTGTTGTTGTTGTTGTTCTTGCACTAAGCCAAATGCATAAAAAAATGCTAAAAATGACATTCGCAGTTACACTAGACAAATGTTGTCGATCAATTATTTAGCATTCAAAATTATTATCTTCGAATCCTTCCTTGATATTATGTATGAAAGTTATTATAGGTCAATCAAATTGATTCTTTCTCTTATCCCCAAGGCACTTCACAAGTGGTTACACGGCAAACGAACTTATACTCTAAAGCGCGCTGGTAAATACGAAATCAAGTGAAAATGATTAAAGCTGCATGCGTGCTTTAAATTTTATACTATTTTTTTTAATATAGTAGACTACATTTAGGTTATGATGGTTTAGACTTATAACATAAACAAGCAATTGGACACACGGACTGGCGAGTTTAAAACTCTAGCTTTGAATTCTGCTATATAAACAAGATAAAGTCAATGCTTCCTGGCTATTTTTAGTTTGTTTCTATTTTTCTTTTTCTTTATTCTGTCTTTACTGGTTTATTTAAGGATTTCTTGAGAGTTCAACAAGAACGCCGTTACAGCAAAGACATAGGGCGCTTACAATGAATCATCTTCATAAATGCTTGAATAATTTCCGTTATGCAGCTTCTGAAATTGCTACCTCAGTAGGCTACATCTCCCACATCTTTTCTCAATAACCAGCGTAAGTAATTGTCAGAGTTATGACAAATTATGGCGGTAAAATGATACAATCAATTAAGATGGTATAACAATCAAGACCTCGACAAGACAAAAGTTGCCAGTTGCCAGCTTCGTGACAACTAGAGAAGACCAGCGATGGCTGAACTCTACGGCGACAACAAGCCTGCTCAAATTGGCATTGCCGTAGCCTTGTCCATGCTTGTGATGATTGACCTCATTGGAAACATCCTGGTTATACTCGTTATTCTGACCAACAAATCCATGAAAACGCCAATCAACTACCTTCTCGTTAACCTTGCAATAGCGGATATCATGGTCGGGCTTTTCATGGCACCGCGATTCATATTCAGCCAATTTTTCAATCATCCTGATGGTATCGGAGGAAAAGTGATGTGTAGTCTATTGACTGGAGCAAACATTGCCTGGCTTGCCCTGGTTGCATCATCTGCGTCTCTGGTAGCCATCTCGTTGGAACGATACTTTGCTATCGTACGCCCTCTCTCCACAAAATACAGACTTACCAAGAAGAAGGTCAAGCGTACAAGCATACTCTGCTGGGTTTTCGGTTTGGTGATAAACCTTCCATTGTTCTTTATCAGGGTTTACGACAAGAAAGACAAACTGTGCGTAGAGTCATGGCCAAAGGATAAACAGTGGCTTGCCATTGCGTACAGTGCAGTTTGGTTTATTGCTGTAGGTGTCGTTCCCATAGCAGTAATGGTTGTCGTTTATTCTAGAGTCGTTTACGCTCTTTGGTTCAAGCGTTCCCATCAACAAGGTACCCAGCAAGCCGTAGAGAAATCAAGGAAGAGGGTGACCAAGATGGTAGTCTGCGTCAGTGTCATTTATGCCGCCTGCATGCTTCCAAACCTCACGATGTATCTTCTGGATTACATTACTGATCAGAAAGAATACGACGTTCAGTATATCATAAGCATTATACTGTATGCTCTCAACTCATCCATCAACCCAGTCGTCTACACTTTCCAAAGCCAGCATTTTCGACAACAGATGAAAAAGCTGGTTTGCTGTGGAAAACTTTCGGCAGGTGTTGACATGGAAATATCTAATATCTCACTTAATAAATCCCGATCATACGTCGTTTCCAGTGCCACAAGTCTTGAGACCATTGCTAACTGAGCATTTCGCTAACTCGATGATGACTAAAATCAGCAAACTAAACGTTTGGTGAAATAACCTTTGAGTAATGTAGATGTTTTATTAGATATACATGCAAGTGTTGACTAATTGCACTGTATGAAAAACAATTACGTCAACACTACAGCACTAAAGGCATGGTATGGACAAAGCTATTCAAATGGACCATCTACTCTTTTCAAAGTCACGACAAAATGCAACAACGTAACAAGGACTGTTTAATCAAGAATATTCTTTTCTGTAAACAATATAATAGCCCACGTTAGTTGAGCTCATAAAGTGACTTTATACCTGCTAAGCTTATAAAATAACGTAGGACTTTTCTTGGATTAATCAGTTGAAAACAATGTTTCTTTACACCTATACTTGCAAAGGGGCTGTCAGAAGGAAATCGCAAAATAAACTTTTAGTAATTCAGAAAATAAAAAAACTTGCTTATTTTACACTAGAAAAACTTTCAAAACTACAACCACAAATTCCATCGATAACTGGTGTAATTCTTAGTTTGATTGAGGACCCCAGAGTCCGACCTCTAAAACTGTTTATTCCTAATCAGTAAATTTACTAATATTTACTGAATTACTTAAATAATAGCCACTATATATAATATCATTTGACTTCGATTACGAAATAAAACGCCTCCGTTAACAAATTAGATAATTGAATTGTAGCAGTAAAGATAACTGCGAGAGAATTATTTTGGTATTCAAGCGCAACACATTGAATGCTCATGTTATCATCGTTCTATAGAAGGTAAGGGAATCGACCAGATAGTAATCATAACGGATATCAAATCCTGATGCATTCCTATTGGCACTCAATCAGTGCCATACATCTATCAACAACACCACGATGGGGATTGAGTCTGATTGCATGCTTCCTTTTCTGAGTTAACCGCCACCCGGTTAGCTTTATTGATTGATTGATTTGTTTTTTCGTTTCTGATATCTCAGTAGTCCAGTAGACCTAGTTAAATTAATTTGTTGCGCTGCACCAATATGTTTTTATTTTAAAAGTTCACGTGGTAATTTTGATCGATTTTCCTACAATGACACTGACCAACGGAGCCAACTTTAATAAGTTAAACGTATTAATTCGATCACTACTAGCATTTAGCCATACATATTATACAAAATATTATTGTTCAGTAGATAGACTCTTAATGTTAGGGTAGTTAAAGCGATATGGTTATTCCTTGCAAAATGATTGATAGTAATCAATTATTAATAAATGATAATAAGCTAAGGCGGTAATCAGGATATGCTAAATCTGATCTAAACTGTTGGGTCCAACACCAGTCAGTCAACGGCAATGCTCAACAGTGTACGCCAACCTGATTCTATCACGACCATCAGTTTGACCACCCCTGGCCTTCTTCACCCTGGAAGCTGTCGTTATTTGACGTATAAGTATACTTTTATACGTAGATAATGTCACTGCTAGAGATACCTTCTTACTTTAATTCTCGTTAGGATCTCATGCCCTTTGTTTTGTCTGGCATTAGGGCGTCGGGTAGTGGCGTTTTCGTGGTTTTGTGTGTTTTTTTTTTTTCCCCGTTTCGTTTTTTGTTGTATAAATAATAATAATAAAAGAATAATAATAACCAATGTAAGGTTTTAAAAAAGGCTTTAACCTTGGCTAGTATGTTGGGGGAAGGAAAGGGTTTGTTTGGGACCAAAGGGGGGGAAAGGAAGGGTTGTTTTTTTTGGAAAAGAGGAAAGGGTTCTTTTTTGTAGAAGGAAAGGGAAAGGGTTGTTTTTTTTTTTTTTTGGAGGGTAGGGTTTTTTTCCTATGTTGGTTTGGGGAAGGGCAAAGAAGGGTTTAAGGGTTTTTTTAGGGTAGAGGAAGGGGGGTTTTTTCCTATGAATAAACGGAAATCGAGGGTTGTTAATAAGGAGGCGGGAAGGGTTTTCCTATCGGATTGGTATACTAAATACGAAATAAATATAATACGTACTAGTTAGATTTGTCGATCTATAACCAAGGTTTCTCCCTTCTTTCTTCTTGCTTCTTGTTCCTTTTTTTTTCTTTTCTCTGAATTTTTTTTACACGATTCTCTAGTTGATATCTATATTGTTTTTGGTTATATTATTGGTCCTAGTACACACAAACCTTTATGCGGTCCAAAATATTTCGTTTTGTTTTCCAAAATATTTTATAAGGGAAAACCTTAGGGTCGATGACTTATAAAATGAAAGGAAATTGACATTATATATTTACACGCTTGTAATTACAGTTCTCTCTGTTACGCACAATTTTAGATAATT